>JALLPH010000809.1:0-14547 GCA_036939855.1 Cyclotella choctawhatcheeana
GATCCTCCCCTGTTGAGTGGTCTAAGTCATCCAAGTTGAGCTCCAATAAGTACTGATCCTCCTCTGCCAATCCATTCTCTCCAAGGCTCATTTGATACTCCAGCTCCGCCCGAATTGATTCTTTCCTTCGCATTGCTTTTTCCCCAGACACTTTATCATGCACGTGTACATTCCGATACAGCCACTGCCCATGAGTCACTTCCAACAACTTTAGCACTAGTCCTTCGCACCACGACTTCACCGTCATCTTACACCGACCTGCATCTTCCATCTCGCCTTGCATCTTCTCCACTTCGACCGAGATCATACCCTCCATAAATCTACGCCACCCTATCTTATCCATTGACTGTGCCAGTTGTCGTAAGCGTCCTCCTCGCCGACCCACTATCTCGCCCATGGTTTTTCCCCCTCGTCCATGCGCGTATTCCATCAGCACCCTCTGCAATGTCGGCTCCGTACCTTGATCCTTCATCCACTGCCCCACTAGATCAATTGACTTATGCAGTAGATCCACTCTCCCCGCCTCTTCACAGGACAACACATGACCACATGTCTCTATCTCCACACTACAGCTCGGGCATTTTTTGCAGTGATTAGGCGTATACCGCGCCTGCATCTCGTTAGTCCCGGCTACCCCGCATACTTGCTTACACGCCCATATCTGGAACATCCTCGGCACGCCATTCAAAGTCTGATATACAGCTCTCCAATCTACCTCTTCAAATGCATCGGGCTGTAACACTTTTACCTTCCGATGTGACAGGACTCCTCGTGCTTCCTTCTTTTGGCACCAAAATCGAAGAATGTCTTCTGAGCCAGACGTGAGCTTCTCCCTCCCGACCATCACTGCCATCGGTTCCAGTGGAAAAATACCTTGCGGAGGCACAACCTCGCCCATCAATCCCCACAGAACATTTTTAGCCTTAATATCCATACAACAATTCAATTGTGATGGCCGTGCCAGCTGGAGATACGCCTTGCGCTCGTCCTGATGCGCTTCCACATGGAGGTATTCACAATCAAAGGATAGATTACTGCAGTGGATCATGATATTTTTCAGAATATCAGAGTGCTTGCATCCGCTTGGTATCCTGTTGGTCGGCAGTGTAGTGACTTTGTTCAGCGCACCCAGACAATCAGAGTAGATCTTGACACTACCTTCCAGCTTAGGCGCAACCTTGTTTACTGCCAGCAGTATGAGGTGTATGGCCAAAAGTCCCAGCAGCTCGCCTCTATATGCACAGGCTCGACTCGATTGCTCCGGAAAAGAACCCAAAATCCGTCCCCTGCCCTGTGTGCATTCCAACACAAAACCACAAGAGCAGACATCGTCAAATATCTCTCGAATGTATGACCCATCTGTAACAGCTATACACGTGCCCTCCCTTATCGCAGTCACCAGCCAATCATCTTCGCCAAGTAACTTAAGAGAGTCCCACATCCATGTGTTGCCCCACTCACGTAACACATCAAGGAAGGAATCGGGAAGTGATTCTTGTACCGTGGCTGGAGCCATCGACATTATCGTCACTCTATTTGCTGTGCTTTCCCGGACCGAACAGGGCTTACCTCGTTCTTGTATGTCACAGCCGGATATGGCTTTCTTCCACCGTCGACTGGATGAGCTTGACGGCACGTATACATCCATCACACCGTCCTGTGCGTGTAGCAAATGTTGCTCCGATTCACACAATCTCCACTCCCATTTCTTATAGCCAGAGTGCAGAAACTTCCCCAGTCTGACGGCAAGCCCTGCCGTTGGGACCAATTGACGTATGGCGATATTCCATAGGCGAAAGTCTTTGGCTGCTGGCCTCTCTATCGGGAATTTCAAGGATGACCACTGTTCCGTGCTGGGCCGTTTTCGCAAATATCTCTCATCCAAACCACTTCCAGATGCTCCACAGATATCGGATAGAAACAGTGCCTGCTGGTGCCGTCGCACCCTATTCAATCGCAGTAACTCTGTACCTGAGTATCCTATTCGCTCAAACTCGGGCATCAGCCACTTATCTCTCTCCCGCGGCAACTCCAACGGAGTGTCATTGAAGACGATTTTCACTCCATAATGCCTACATTTCTCCCACAGGGAAACTAGCCAGCACCAAGTCACATGTTTCTGATATTTCTCGAAGTCTTCCTGCAATGGTTGCAGTGACACACCCAACTCTATTATTAGGTTGCGCAGAGAGATGTGCATCTTGGCGCCGTTACTCGAGCTGCAACCATAGTGCATCATCAACTTACTGACTTGTGCGGCAAAGCATTCGATCGCAGGATTAGGACAGCCTACTCCATAGAAGCCTTTCCCTAACTGTCGTATCACTGCTGGTGCTGAACAGATGACTCCACCTTTTGATATTACCTCATAATATTGCTTTGACAGGCAGCACTCTAGCTGCTTGTGTGTGGCAATATTACAGCAGAGGCCATAGCCCACCCTTGGCCAAAACTGCACATCCATCAGAAACCAGACATCACTCCTTTTCATCGTCCCTTCTTTGGCCTTGTCGACCCACTCCTGAGCTTTCTCCTTCATTGCTAACAAGGGGCCGTCCGCACTGCCATTGGGCGCAGTCCAAATACCAAGAGTCTCCTTGGCCGTTGACACCGCAAGGTGTTCAATCGTGGCCACTGTTCCATCCGGCATGGGCACAAGCATTTCAAACTCTGGCTTGTCGTGATAATCGACATATGACCATTCTCCTTCCCTTGACCACTGAAATCCAATAAGATGGTAGAAGCATTTTGGTGGTTTGTAGGAACCTCCAGATGCTATTAATAGACGACCCCAGTTCATCACACTATCTTGCATCTTCTCAAAGGTAAGATACACACTGTCCTCACAGGTCATGTCAATGTGGAGCAAATCGCAATCATCTACATACAAAATCGCGGCTAGCTTGGTGATTTTGTTGGTGATAGGGCACATAAAAACCGCACTGTGCCCCTTCCTCTTGTGTGCATTGACAATGGTGACACTAATAGCTGCCCACCCAGCAGGAGCCGCGCCGTTGCCTTGACATAAGCCTTGGAACTTCACCTCAACTTTGGAGCTTTTAAAGTCAGTTGAATCTCCGAATGCCGTTCGTAGGAAGTATTTCATATCCTGGATGGCCGAAAGCATAGTTTCAATGCCTTCCACTGGCACTCCACATGCTTGGAATATCAAGGACGCGATGGCATGTGCAATGCTGTCATAACAATTCGCCGCATCTACGGACGCGATGGCTGCTGTTCTCCTGCATTGCCTCGTAATGTCGTATGCGAGAATTTTTGCTAAGCCACCATCTTCTGCTGTCTTGCCGACTTCGCTAAATATCTCTTCCATCATCAGACCATGCCGCCGGATATTATCCATCATGTTGACACCGAAGATTTCTTTGTTGTTAGCATTGTAGTCAGCCTCCATCAAGATAATCGACCGGAGTTTTTCAATGAGGCAACAGCCAGGGATCTTCTCCAGCATACACGACATTCCTCTGCTCCATCTATCCAGGGATATGCCCCACTTATTGCACAACGTCGTCTTAATCGCATCATGCTGCGCTATTACATTCGACTGTACTCCGGCAATATAATGTCCAAAATGAATACCAGACTCGGACGATGACGTCTTTTCTTTGGCTTTCCGCCAGCGCTGTTGCCACCTCTTACCACTTATGGTGGTGGAGACTGAGTCTTTTGGAACCATGCTCCTCAAATGTGCTATCTCATCGAATAGGTCACGTGTGCCTTCATCTGTGCCTTCAGGGCATGTGTATGTGCCATTTAACACTGCAGCCGCAGCACGTGTGTTGGCCATATACCCAAATTCTCCACGCAGCTTACCCTTACAGATAGGGGCTTGCTCTGCCAGGTGGAAACGTTTCCCATGAATGTTACTCCAGATTGCCTCATGTACAGCACGTTGTGATGTTGCCTCAATGATCGAGCCGTCAGCTTGCGTCACTTGTACCCTGCGAACACTTTTCCCTGACCTGCGACCCATGACATAGTTCAACCTCCTCCAAAAAGCTCTCTCCTTCTCTCGTCGGATAATATTCATGTTCGGGACCAATGTTAATGTAGCATTGAAAAGCTCAAATCTAGGTGAAAATGACTCAAAATGATGACACTCTTTGCAGATTATGGACCAGCAATCTAGTGTGTATGATTCATTTGTTTCTTTTAAAAGCCAAGTACTTACCCATTTTCCTGTTGAAGAGAGTTGAAGTCAGTCACAGTTGGGCATATCAGTTGGAATCAACTCACAGAGATCAGCAACAAACTCATAAAAGGAGTTGTGGTTATGGATTATGAAATCAACTACTTACTTACTTTGCCCAAAATAATGACTTATTATTTGCCTTATTCTAAGCTGTAGATTGGTTGGTACTAAGAACTCTTAATTTTGATTGATTGAAGACTGGGTTTCTATTTTTAGCATTTACCTTATTTTCGAACATCTCCCTTTATTATAATCTAGCTTTCACTCCATTCGATACCATATATTTCTTGACATCCATAATCTCCACTTCTTTCCTGTGAAACATTCCTGCGGCCAAAGCTGCCTTGACATTTGTTTTCTGGAATACATCTGTGAAATGCTCAGCCTTGCCGGCACCACTGCTTGCAATAACAGGAATTGAAACAGCATTTGACACGGCTTTCATTAGAGGCAAATCGTATCCATTGCATTGTCCATCAGAGTCGATGCAATTGAGCATGATTTCACCTGCACCTAATGCCTCTGTAGCTTTCGCAACGGACACTGCGCAAATATCGCGTTCTTCTCTACCACCCTTGACAGTACATTGATACCAGCAATATTGTTCTCCATTGGGACCCAATCTATCTTCTCCTTCTTCCAGTTTTACCACAACATGCTTTGAATTGTCAGGTACATCATTGGGAGATGCCACATACACTCTCTTTGGATCAATCGAAATGACCACAGCCTGTACTCCATACACACTTGAGATGGTTTCAATCGAAGTCTTACCACTCTTTTTACCGTCACATTTGTAATATTCCTCGGCGGCATACACGGCATCCGACCCAATACTGACTTTATCAGCACCCGCACGGAAATATCTTGATGCCACCTCCAAGGCACCGTACACTTTCCCCGAGGCCTCATCCTTGTAATCCCGAATACCACCACCCACCGTCAACGGTACGAATATATTCTTCGAAGCTTCTTCCAATACACGCAACATGGGCATATCATCAATAACACCCTGTCGGAAGGACGTAATGTTCAAAAAGGCAATTTCATCGGCACCCTCGTCGTAATATCTTTGAGCCAACTTGACCGGTTTTCCTAGGTTACGTACTCCTCCTTTACCACTGGTATTGTTATTATTATTATCGGCAGTGTCATCTTTTTCGCGTACGTCGTATTGATCGCCCTTGGTAACTACCAAGTCACCGTGATCGTTGGTACGGACATCGAGTGCCACGACGACACGTTTGACTAGTTGAGTTTGTTGCGTTTTGGATATTGGGAGTGGTTTGGTTTTGGAGAGTGTGCCATCTTGAACGGACTTATTATTGCAAAAGAACAATGATCGAATTGCAGTAAGATAAATTTGCGTGTTGATTGGAAAGGCATGACAAAATAACGCACTCACCTCCAAAAATCCCTTCAAAAAGTCCAATCCAACACCCCCACTCTTCTCCGGATGGAACTGCGTAGCAACCACATTCCCCCTCTGTACCGAACTGACAAATTCTTGTCCTTCGTACGTCGTCCTGGTCAATACCCACGTACTAGAGTCTGATTCATTGGCCACTAACGGGGCAAAGTACGAATGGACAAAGTACACTTGCTTCTCCTCCACGGAAGAATGGCTACCATTATGACCATCACTATTCTCGAGATATCGCAACACCGGCGACGATTGATGGGGAATCACCCCATTCCAACCAATATGAGGGACCGATCGTACGCTACTGTCAAACTTGACAATTTTACCCGGAAGTACACCCAATCCCCTCACTTCATCCTTGGCGGTATCACCCTCGGAATTCTCCATACTGCATTCAAACAATGTCTGCATCCCCAAACATATACCCAAATAAGGTCGATTCTCCGATAGATACTGTTTCAGCGGCTCCTCCCATCCCCGACTTGCCAACACCGTCATGGCGGAATGGAAGGAGCCCACGCCGGGAAAGACAATGACTTGCGCCGATAGGATTTGGTCAGGCGTGGAAATGTCGATGACGGAGTAGCCGCATGCCGTTAGGGCGTTGCGGACGGAACGGACATTGCCCGCTCCGTAGTCGAGGAGGGAGATTGTTAGTGGTGCCGATGATGATGTCATGGTGTTTTGGGAGATGAGCGGTGCAGGGCAAAAATGCAATTAACATAGAATTCAATATACCTTTGTTTATATTGATATATTAATGATAAGTTAGAGGTATTACCTGTCAAGTTTCCACCTTGATTTCCCGTTAGGCCTGTGGATTTAGGGGGCTAACTTCTTACCAAAAATGTGGGGAAATCGATCCTTATCCAGGAATAGGTATAAACAGTGAAATCTCAAAACTTAATACATTTATGCAACAGTATGTGAGCAACATAGTGTGTCGGAGTCCCTACTCCACACTACCCCTGCGCACGCTCAGTTCCTATCGAGAGCCTGAGAGTGAGCAATTAGAAGCAACTCTACAGTCAGTTCAGCCGAGCCAGGCCGGAAACGTCTCGGGCTGGCCAGCTTGGATGGAGATATCTCTGACTAAGAATAACCCCTAAAGTAGACAGCATGTCTGCTGAATAGATCCCCAAACTTTTGTTGCTACACACACTTCGCCGGTCCCCTGGGCTACACTCCCCCCGCAACCGAACCAAGAAGGCAGGGTGCCAGTGTAGCCCTTCAGCACACCTGGGAAGGTTGAATCAGAGTCTTCTTCATATTCCTAACTTCCGAATAAAGATGAATCATCGATCGAACTACAGAACGGTCCCCGTTGGCGCGGTCAGTTTGCCATCGACATTGAAGCTCAATGACGTGTGGCGTTACTCCCTGTATGGTTGCATGAGTAGTGAGGAAGCGCCGCCCTGACCTTTGTGCACCATATTCAACCCTAACATCACAATCTTTATCAATCAGAGTTGTAGTTTCCTGAATATGTTCCAAGCGATCAAATATATCCCGCATGTAGTCAGCTGCCTTGGCTCTAGATCCGTCTGCCTTTTTGAATGCCCAACCGTCACAGTGTCCGTCCATGGCAAGACGACCGACAAACCTTTGAGTCCATTTGAAGAATTCGATACCAGAGTTTGTTAGTCCAGCGATTGGAATCATGTAACATCCTAGGAGTCCGTTGTGCGCCTTAAATCTACCAACAACTGGCCAAGATACTGCGGTGAAGTCTGAGACTTCCTCACAGTAGTTTAAGTCATATCGGAGTGCTGCCAGATCAGTCCACATAACCTCGAAACCTCTCATTCCACCCAGGCAAGATACCAAGAGAAACATGCAAGAGCATATTGTGTTCAAGGCAATGTCATAGCCCGAGCGCTCCCAATCTTTCTCATATGATTTAATGAGTGCATGGAGTACCTCAATGGTATAGGCACGGTCCTGAGAGACAATGTCCCCCATTCGCGCACGTACACCCTTGTTGAAGTGCTCGTACCAACGAGACTCGGCTGGATTACGGGTACCCACATACCTTCCTCGACGTGACCCAGTTGATAGAACTATGTCAGCTAGACTTTCAGGTGAAGCTTCCCATAAAACGGTGAGGGTGGCCCTAACCTTTCGAGCAGTTCCATACTGGACCCCAATTGCTTTCTTTTTACCCTTTTCCAAGGAGCGCAGCAGAAGCAGCACAGCTTCTAACATTCCATTGTGTTGATAGAGGGGAAAGGGGCCCAACGCGGGCATAGGCGTAATATCAAGTGAATGCCCATACCTTGCCATAAACCTAACCTGTGCAACATGTGCTTCCACAGTGGAGGTAGCGTGGGCCCAAAATGCATCCAGTGTGGCTCGGATTACTAATGCTTCAAAGGCTTGGTCCCTGGCATATCCAGGATCCAAATCTCGACCCCGAATATTCTGTGACTGACAATTGGGACACTGAAAGGAGGAGCAGATGTGATCTCCAGGTCTGGCGGTTTTAAATCTCATTTCATCACCCAGCTCAGCTAACGAAGCTCCATTAAAATCTCGAGGGAGCTTTACTTCAAAGCAATCCAGTTCATGAGCACCAAAGCAACTAGCACACCAAGCTCCGCTGCACTTCTGGTAGTGCCCGCGGTTCACTCCATAATTGGCACAGATAATCCCCGACTCGTACGTGACTCTCTTTTGACAGCTTTGACAGGGCGCGTCCAATTTCCACCACCTTTTCGGATTCCAATCGGAGAAGCCATGGATAGGACCTGTACATAGGAAAGGAAATACCAACAAGCAGGGGTTCGTGAGCAAAACGAGGCCAAGATACACCTGAATGCATGACAAACCAGATATCCATCTCCTTTTCAAACCGGGACTGCCACTCCTCCCAATAGAGAATCCGTGGAACCAGAACCACGTGTGTAACGTCGTGACGCCGTTTCATTCGGCTTCTTGCGAGCTGCTTTAGTGCAATTAAAGCTGCTCCCGGTGGAGGAGCCCAAAGATGTACTCCAGGCTGATGGCCGTCCCAGAACCATCCCATTGGAGACAAAGGCTCTGAATAATCACTTCCCATCCAACTTTGCAACCAAGGCCTGAGTGTGACATCGGCCACATCAAAGGCTGACTTGGCAATGGGTAAATAGTTTCGCAAGTCATAGCCCAAAGAGATGCCCTTCTCAAAGTCACCCCTAGACCATCCATCAATTCCGGTCTCTATCATTCGATCGCCCGAAATGTGACAGACATTGAGGTAGACTTCATGCACCCTACACTCGATCTTTAATTTGAGTGTGAGCTCAAACAAATGCTTTGCCGTTGATAGACCCTTCAACCATACCGCTGACCAGACGGCGTTGTCAGTGAAAGCCCACACAGCACAACCATCATGAACTCCCGTTTGGATTTCATTGATCAGATGATTGACCTGTGCGGTAGCCTCACGAAGATTAGAACCGCCCTCAGCAAAAGTTCTCAACCAAACAGCTCTCCGGCCGCGAATTGATCCATTCGGAAATTGGGTGGCTCCTCCCTGCCCTTCACGTGAGGCATCACCAACATAATACCTATAGTTATTAGCTGATGAGGGGCGCACATAAACTTCTCGGGGGAGCTCACCCTCCATGAGTTCTAGCATAGCGTGACAATGGTCCAAAAGCTCTGGCGTAATGGGAGTGAGGGCCGGGTAGCCTATAGCAGCTTCAATTGTCCCGGCATCCTCCTCCTCAAGCCGTTCTGCAGCTTCCATTGAGTCTTCCAATTGAAGTGTAGTGAGACCAGAGTCATCCATAACTGCTTCACTATTGCTAGACTTCTCTTCTACGTCTACACGCATTCGCCAACCATTGAGATCTCTATTTGCTCTAAAGGCTTCAATAGCGTTGAAGAAACCCTTCAGATAACATCTGCTGTCCTGATAGACTTCAGTAACATTAATACCAAGACCAGCGATTCTTCTTAGCTCAGCCGTTGGAACAACGTCGGCTGTGTGAGATGTTTCCAGGATCCAGGAGAGTCCAGACTTGAGTCGCGACCATTTCTTGGCCGTGGTGGCTTTACGAGGAAAAGGTTGATCTGTATGCATGATCTCACCCTTCCACGCCCCAGGGCGGCAGGTAGGAATTCGATACTTTCTATCATCGGCCTGGTTGCCAACCGAATTCATTCTGGACCTTAACCACTTAGCTGCCGCTATGGCGTTTGCACTATCCCTGCCGCGTGAGGTTGGATGAATATCATCTACATAATCCACTTCAGCGGAGGCTAGCTCACCATCCTCACGCAGACAGAGTACTCGCGGTAGAGAGGGATCCCAGGTAAACATGGTAGGTAGATTAAGAACGACCCGAGCAAATCGAAATGGAGAGACTGGATGGTGAGGGGGCCCTCGAGCCCACTCCAATATGCGCTGCTGTCCAATGCCTGCAATGTAAGGGGAAGCTCTGCCTCCGAAGTGTAGAACATTGAAACGAGCAAACCACTCTGTCTCAACCGAGCCATCGTTGGCTGTATTATACATCCGAACACCAAGGTTAGGTCTATCGCTCTCATGAGCAGTGTAGTTGTGAAACTGTTGACCCACGTCAATATCAGCTTGCCAAGACTTGATGAAGTTGCTTGCGTCTTGGGAATAGTCCTCGTCAGGACTGCCTGCCCTCAAGTAGTTGCCAACCGGCTGCGACAACCACTTAATAGTTATTTCTTCTAAATCACGAAAATCACCAAGGATGAAAGACGCCGCCCAAAGCACCGCATTGTGCCCGTTGGCCTTAGAGTCCCAAACTACTCGGACATCGTTGGCCTTAGGCACTGTGAAGCGCGGGATAACTAGGCGCACCGATCCTTTCTCCAGATACCAATTGAACCACATCTTGAAAATCTTTTCACGGGTAAGGATTTCGTGCTCTCGCGTGTCTGCAGGTATATTAGTTATTCTGCCTTGCTTGAGAGTCTTATTAGGGAGCTGCCAAATCTTGATTCCATCCCTGAAATCAGCCTGCCACTCTTTGGGAAGGAGCCAGTAAAATATCTGACTACCTCGGACCCACTTAAAATAGCGACATGCCTTGATTCGCCTCATGGCCTTATCTATCACTGGCGCATCAGCTTCGCTGTCTCCATGCTTACGTAGCCAGCTGGCTGCCTGCCTGCACTTAAAGTCTTTCCACCAGAGTACGGCAAAATTCCGCAGCTTCATACGTGCTGCGGCCATCTTCTTACTCTCACCCGGAAGAGCCCAGGTTGAAAGATCAATCTCAGCATCATCTGCACAAGATGCTTCCGCCCTGACCTCCGCTGCCAACTCCATGGGAGAATAAGGAATGTCCGCCGACATCTCAGCTGGAGGTGGGGGCTGTGGAGGAACAACATCTTGTGAAAAGGATTCTGCCTTTCGTTTGAGCAGATAATGTGCCAGTAGACGTGAGATCTTTCCTGGAGGAGATTGCAGGCGCCGATGGAGAAGTAGCAAGGCTTGCTCCGATGACATACCGCGAAGAGACAGCTTCCCTTCAAAATCCCAAATTGAAAACAGCTCGTGGACGCGAACTGGCCGCATAACCTTATTATCAGTTTTGCTCCCACAGCTATCCGCCTTAACCCAGAAGAAAAGGAACCGAGGTTGGATTGCTGCTAGGTCGGGTGCAAGCCCTTCGGCATCATACACCCTCAGAGACAGATCAGAATTTCGTAGCCTTACAGTGCCCAAATAATTCTCACCAAAGCAGGGTTCAAAGAGAAACCGTTCCTGAGATCCCCACAAGGTGTCATCAAGTGAAGCTTGTAAGGGCTGGAAGTAGTGTTCCCCTGTCATTAGCTCAGTTAAGGAAGTGGGTTTGTTGTTGGTACGTGAAAGATGTATGATAACCCAGATGGATGTGGTAGCCCCGCCAAAATCAGAATGCCGGACCTTAGAGGACTTGAAGTAGTAGAAGCCTGAGTGCTCAGGCACCAGTTGCATAGCCTCCCGCCGCGTGCGATTGCCGTGGGCAGCTATGATGAGTTCTGCTGGCAACCATGCTGCAAAGAGTTCATGAACACGATCTCTATCCTCGTCCGTGGCCACTGTGGCGAATACAATACCATGCCAGGGTTCATGGGGGGGAAGCTTGAGAGCAGTAGTTGTTGATAAGACCGGACAGTGATACTTGTTGTGTAAATGCCGACTTAGATCTTGATTATCATTGATACTATCAAATACAACTGCCTCGATGTAGGCCCCCCATTGGTAAGCTAGATCAACCCAAGTGAAAGAAGAATCCCCAATGATTCTCACTCTCACCCTTGAATGATTTTCTCTGCCAACATTTGTGATAACATCAACTGCTATTTGCTCGCCAGGTAATAACTTCACAGTGTTGACAGGACCCCTGACACCAGCCGCTATGGGTGGCGTCAATTCCCCGGCCTCCAGTACGGAGGGCTCCCCAGCTATCTCCAGCTGAGGTAGAGCCTCCCCAGATCAGGAGGCCGCATTGTTTTTCTTTTTAAGATCCTTGATCTCCTCCTGGATCTTCTTAATATCTCCGGTGTGACGATTGACCAAGGTAGATTGAGCAGTTAGCTTGGAGTTCACTTCCTCAATGGCTTTGCCCTCCTTTCTCATGGAAGTAAGAGCAAGAATGGACGATGTCTTAGGGTGCTCAACCCAGGTGTGCCTCTGGTACTCCTTAAGCATATTGGAAGTCTGAAAAGACGACCAAATCATAGAGCCCATAGACGCCTCAGAGTTAGGGGCCCGCACCGTGGCAACATCAGCAAACACTTGCTTGGCAAAAATCATCACCCGGCTCCATGCCTCCTTGGCCGGCATGCCGCTCCCCGCAATCTGTTTATACAACGGGGAAAAGGAGTCTAAAAACTCAGTACACTGGCTGAGAGATAGCTGAAGCTGAGCCTTAAATACCGCGTTGGACTTTGGGCGAGTGCCAATGGGAAAGTGATAATCAATCCCATTCAGAAGAGCCGTAGCCACTGTATCAAGAGCCTTCTTTACCCGACGATGCGTGCCGTTATGGTAATCTCCCTCAAAGGCCTCGAACGTACTGAATTGTGATGCCCACATGTACCCATCAGCGAGCTGGGCATCTGCCTTATCAGAGTATTTAAGGACACGATCAGGATAGATGATGGAATACGATAGCTCAATGGTGGCTTGATCCAAAGACGGAAAATTGGCTTTGACTGCGGCCGCCTTCTGCTCCAAACCTCCTTTAACAGACTCATACTTCGGCTCGGCCAAAAGGAATAATGACACGAAGTCAACACAGAATCGGTGTAAGTTAGGATCACCGTGAGTGCGCGCCCATGCTTCGGTGGCAGCCTCATCTGCAAATACATGACCACCCATCTCGATAGCAGTGGCGACTTTGGACACCTCAAGCACCTCCACACGATCCAACAGCTTAGCTACACTACCGGCCGGGTTTAGAAACTCAGCTTCACACGCCTTAAGCCGAGTCAAGATAGCAGGCGGAACAGTAGCTTCTCCACTCAAATTATCCGGAAGATCAGCCTTCTTTACGAACTCAGATAGATGTAACTTGGATGCCACGTTCCTGGCAGCCTCCCTAGCAACCCTCTCCTGCAGAGCCTGGTCTAATTGGGTGTCGTTAGGATGACGACGTGAAGACTGCTGTAACTTCTGCAAGGATTGGGTGGCCCTACTCAAATCCTTCTTAAGCTTATGATTGGTCTCGCGTAGCTCCCTGATAGTCTTTCCCAGAGATAGATCTCTCTCCTCGTTCGCCAACTGATCCGCTTCCAAGTCTGATTTGAGAGCAGCAACCTGATCGGTAAGGCTCCGAAGAGCTTCTTGCCAATTATCCCCCGCTCGTCCGGCAGCATCCGAACGATTTGAATCATGACGGGAGAATGACTTAGAGGAAGATCGACTAAGCTGACTATCCCAAGGGAAGCGGGAACTCTGTGAGATGCGAGAAGGAACTGGACTGTTGCTGGTATGACTAGGCGCTGGCTTTCTCGAAGCCCTCGTGTTAAAACTGTCGTCATCGAAATCCCATTGATCGCCCGCATCAGCCTCGGGAGGCTGAACACTCTGAGCTTGTAGGCCTGGAGATGAAATGGGCTGATCCGACACCAGGTCCAACAGCAACCGACGAGATGGTGAATTGGGGGCAGGAGGAGCTGAGATTTTGACATCATTGGCTGGATCCAACACCGCCGCCCCAGGGAACAATTCAAATAGAAGCTTCCACACACGAGGCTCGAATTCGTAGGACATTAGCGCTCTAAACTCTGAAGAGTCACGCTGAAGAAATAGAAAGTCAGACTGATCCAACACAGGACGAGAGAACACCTGTTTGACTTGTTTGGTGCCAGAAGGCACCGGGATGGCAATCATAAAACCGTCAGACGTTGGTAGAGCCATTCGCTTGACCCTCGGCCCAACATGATTGCCCCAACTGCACTTGAGATCATCAGCACCTCCACCCTGACGCAAAGAACACGCCTTGAAGTCACGACAGCCTTGAGGAATGTCATTCCCAATAGCTGCCCCACAAGTATCTAAGGTGTCGATGATAAATAAACTAACAACCTTGTTCTGATTCCACGAATCTACTACAGGACGAGGAGTCCCCACTTCGACGGAGGTGAAGGGTGACTCACTTGTTTGTACACCACCACCGGCCGAACCAGACTCCGGGTTCTCATCAACAACGTCGAAAGAGAACGTATCGATTGCAGGGCAGATCTCCCTGAGAGCCCGCTGCGTCTCCATTGCAATCACATCATGCCCAGGTTCACGTATGGTCTCCCAAAACTTCTGGACAATCTGCGATGAGTCTGGGTTGGATAATGATGGCATATTTGTATGATGTATTGAAAAACAATTTGATAAGGAATACTCAAACTGGCGATGTTTGAGATTTCACGATGAATTTGTGCTGATACGTAGAGGATGCCCCGATGG
>JALLPH010000810.1:0-14522 GCA_036939855.1 Cyclotella choctawhatcheeana
TCTAAAACACTAAATGATATCTAACATTAAAGGTAATTCCAACTAAACGGCTAATAACAGAAAAACTTCGTCGTTTCCCTCGCCCCCCTTGATATTACCTTTTAGTGTTCGTATAAAATAATATATAATTGAAAGGTAACTCAACTGAGCTCGACTCTGCTCGACTCATATGAAGACGCGAGGGGATCAAGATTCAACACATGAACTTCCACTGAGTTAGTCACAATAGAAATAGTCAATATCCTCCATCAATCTAATACAATTCTGCTGGAGTTGATTGTGTCTTATTGAGCATTTTCACTGAGAAAGATAGCAGTGTATCAAGATCTTCATTATACTTCTTCATTTTGATTATTTGGCTCTAGGAATGATTTTGCTTCACTCTAATTTGGCTAGGAATGATTCCATCAATCACCCTAATCCTATCTCTTTCACTTGGATGGATAATCATGGCAGTATAACAAACAGTAGGATCATCTACTGTCTTTGAACGGCGTGATAGAATTATTTCTCCTTCCAGCTCCTGTTCTTTTTCATTTGGAGAGAAGGGTGGTGAGTAGTAGATTGGGCATGCAGATGCATACGATAGGTCGTCACCTCTAATAAACCATGTTGAACTCTCATCATCCAAAAGAACCTCGTAGAGTAATTCACGTGCTATGAAATGGAATGCTGCACCAATGACTTTGCCACTATTAAACGTTTCATCGCTCGCATCAAAGCGATGAGTCGACCACTCAACATGACAACCGATTGGAAATGGCAAGTTACTAGTTTGATCCGAGTTCAAAGGGACTAGATCAGATTTGTTGATGTTACCTCGACTTTTGCATTCATGTGTGCTGTCAGTGAACTTAAGCTCTGCAATCTGTTCATTTTTGGCTGCATTTGCTGCGGCAGTAGGCCGTGTCAACATATCATTGCCATCCATCATATCACTGTTTTCCTCGTAAGTGGTACTAGATGTGATGTTCTCATTCAGGGTGTCGCATTCTGCGTTTTGATTAGTACTTGGAAATATAGAACTAGGTTTTATCTTCGTATAGTCAACCATGTCCACCAATTCTATCAGTGTTGAATCATCAGTGTCTTTTGCAATAGCCTCCATCGTTGGTTGTGGATTGCGTTCTTGCAATTCTTCTGCATATCCAGCCTCAACATATATGTCTTGTAATTCCGTCAATATTGATTGAATACCTCTTTGGTGTATCTCCATATAATCTGGTCGAAGCCAATCATCATCACCAAATAGTGGTCCCCTTATACAACAGTGACTGAATGATTAGAAGATGCGTCAAATGAATGACTAATCCGTTGATATATGCTCACCATTTCTCGGTCATTGCTACTGTCTTGGCATTCAACTCATTAAGCTTAGCTTGATTATTATTTAGGCGAGATTTCTTTCTTCTCTCGGCCTCTTTTACTTTGCATTTCCGCTTGAAGTCATTTGAAGCATTACTAACTGTTCAGGGTGTTTAATTGTTGTGCATTTACCATAAAACAGGTCAGAACACCAAACAAATGAGTACGTGAAAGTGAATTTAATTTGCACTTACCACTGGTTTCATTTCCATCAGAGGCATTTGAGTTGTGAGGCTCTATTGAATTACCCGAGCTGATTTCTTGATCGGTTAGATTCGAAAATTCTGCATCATTCTTATTATTGGATGCAGCTAATCCAGATAATGTTTCAGGTGAGGTCTGCATCAAATTTTGACTCACATTGTTAAAAGTCGATCCGGCTTCAATTTTGTTGTTATCATTGCATGTTGCACCTTCCTTGGTGAGTTCAGAAGACTTTTTCACAGGCTTATTGGACTCAATATGCGCTCGAATCTCCGTTTTCGCATGTTCAATACATCCAGTTATCTGATGGGGATCTATTACTCTGGAGCTATTACCCTCAGAAAATTTGGCCAAGGCAAGCGTAATTTTCATTTTCACTATCTCGCATGAATCACTTCTATCGGCATCGATTGATCTGTCCGCCAGTTCACGTGATCTCGTTTCCAAGTAGTCACTATTGGATTGAAAATTGACCTTCCACGATGGACCCTTCAATAACCTAGCAGCTTCGTCGTATGCATGGGCCGCATCAGCTTCCAGTAGATATGTGCCGGTTGAATGTTGTTTCTTGTTATGACAAATTTGAGCAATATATTTCACTCCACCAGGTGCCTTCGTAACACCTTTGTACATGGAAGCCTGTTGCTTGGGCTGCTTTAATCTTTTGATACGCTCATTGATCTGCATCTTGACATCTTCAACATTGCTAATAGCCTCTCTACCGAATCTAGTTTGCTCTAGCTCCATCTCTCTTGCCACTTTGTAATCTTCGATTGTGCCAAAGTTTCTTGCCAGTTCAGGTATCTTAAATTCGTTAGCAACTTGATCGCGAGCAAATAACGCGTCCGATTTAAGAAAATAGCAGCCAACATAATACTGATCATCTCCATTCTTTATGGTCGCTTGGTATTTGTTGTTTGTTTTATTCAGATAGACACCCATACAAGCTCCAAAGACATCATCGCCTCCCACAATCAAAGAGTTGTCTTCATAGCAAGCTCCGTCTGTGGAGAAAATGAACACAATGTTAATTGCATGTGATATACATGCACATGAAGAGACATCATATGAATGTACACACCTTGATTGCTTTCGGATGCCACTATGTCACATTTGAAAGATTTTTTGCGAAAAGCATGCCGAACTTTCATTTTTATTGCATCAAAGGACTCAGCCTTGTTGGCATCAATCGATCTCTCCATCAGTTCACGTGCCCTTGCTTCCAAGTAGTCACTATTGGATTGAAAATTCACCTTCCGACATGAACCCTTTAGCAATCTAGCAGCTTCGTCGTATGAAAGAGCTGCATCAGATTCAAGTAGGTATACACCGGTTGAATGTTGTTTTTTGTTATGATAAATATGAGCAGTATACTTCAGCCCCCCAGGTGCCTTCGTAACACCTTTGTAAAGGGACGACTGCTGCTTCGGCTGCTCTAATTTTTTGATACGCTCATGGACCTTTGTTTTAACTGCGGCAAGTGATTCAACCTCATCAACATCAATTGATCTCTGCATCATTTCACGTGCTCTAGTATTTGTGTAGTCTATATTAGATTGAAAGTTGACCTTCCAAGATGGGCCCTTCACTAATCTAGCAGCTTCGTCATACACGAATGCTGCATCAGATTCCAGCAGATATGGGCCGAATCTGAAATTCTTCTGATTATGAAATATTTGGGTGACATACTTCCATCCACAAGTCGACTTTGTAACACCTTTGTAGAGGGACGACTGCTGCTTTGCTTGCTGGTTGCTTTCAGATCTCATGGCGCTAACTTCGAGAGAAATTTTGCGCAAAGCAAGTCTAATGTTCATTTTCACTATCTCGCATGAATCAGTTCTATCGGCATCGATTGATCTCTCGATTAGTTCTTGCGCTCTTGCTTCCAAGTAGTCACTATTGGATTGAAAGTTTATCTTCCAATGTGTACCCTTTAGCAATCTAGCAGCTTCGTCGTATGAATGGGCTGCATCAGCTTCCAGTAGATATGTGCCTATTGAATGTCGTTTCTGTTCATGATAGATCTTTGCAGTGTATCTCGCCCCACAGGGTGTCTTCATAACACCTTTGTAAAGTGACGACTGCTGCTTATTACCAACTGCGTCTACAATGGATCCAGTTTGCTCTTTTTCCATCTCCCTACTCGATTTACACTGATTAATTGCATCAAAGTTACTCTTCGATGGTTTATTCATCTGCTCCCTATTGATACAAAACGGTGATTTTCTATGTTTCTCATCGAATTGCTTACCAATCGTAGTGGTAATGTCGTTGTTTTTGTGACGAACTTCTTCTTTGTGAAATAATACATTCACAGTTTGGATGAAGACGTATACGATTTAGATTCCGTTGCAAGCGATTATTAGTATTATTCAAACATCATTTTGAACGCACCTCCGTCTATCGTGTAATTGATTGGCTCCATAACAGGATTGGCCCCAATCTCTAAAAGGATATGTGAATACAATACTATCATGACGTCTTCACATTTGGAGAAAATAGAACCGATTTACATGGAACGCACCTATATTGATATCATTGGCTGCAGCAAGAGAAGGCGCGGGATTGCTCACGTCATGTTCACTCGTAGTTTCAGTCTCGCCGTTACCGCAGCTGTTAATTCTCTTAAAAGATGGCATTATCTTGGTGTTGGGTTTAGATGTGGCAGGATGTGATATTAGTTTGGTGCAAGCCGCAAGCCGAAGCCGGCATGGTAGAATGGTGAATGGGGCGTCCCCCGCCCCCCTTTGGCGTGGTTATATAGGGTCTGAGTACCCCCCTCCCTCCCTACTGATCATCTATTCTAGTGAAGGTAAGTAACTAGCACACGGTGTACTCACCCCAGGCAGGAGTTTACCCCTCATCAGGCCAGGCTACATAGGTGGGATGAGTAACCCCTTGAGGGGACACGATTTTCAAACTCACGAGACAACTCACACGAGAAGATAACGCAGAAGGCCATGTTGTCGTCATTGCCATCATCACCACCTACCATCCTGCCAGCGTCTCATTGGCAATCACTTGGCTTTTCGAAAAATGATTCATCGAAGCTCGAAGGTTTCCAACGCAAGGTTCTCCTCCGTGATCTATCATTAGCTCGTTCGAATGAAGAAGTTTTGAAGGAATCTCTAACTAAAGAGTATCATGGCATCCTGGGAGTGTATAATGGCGACTGGGATTGGGAGATGCCATTTCATGATGATCTGCTTCCTCACGTGAGATATTTTGTATCGCAATTACAAAGCCGTGGCCATGTTATTTGGGGTGTTGGACACATTCAATTAACTCCAAGGCTGATAGATGAGTTGGATCCTTTTCGCAACCTGAAAAAAATCTCTTTGTCAGGATTATTACCTTCCTCATTGCGTCATTTGGCTGCGTTTATTGAGAGAAATCCGTCATTGGAGGAAATCGAGATCGAAAATATGACCTTAGGTTTGGGGGGTCAATGGTTGCATGACGAAGACTGGTCTCCTTCGCCATCTTCTTTGGAGCCTCCCGAGCCTGCCGACCTTGAATCGCTCACTGTGTTTTCAAATGCTATGAAGAATCACCCGACTTTGCATACAATATCTGATTCTCACGGGGAAATTGGAAGAAATCCAGCCATTGCCCAGGCAATCATCTCCGGATGTGTAAACCTTCGCAACGTACATTTTGTTGAGGAATCTTTCAACAATTATAGTGCATCTTCACTAGCATGGTTGATTAAAAACAGTGCCACACTTGAACAAATTCAAATCTTCTGGAATCCCTATCTCTCCAGCAGTGGACTGGATCAGATTTTCAAAAGTGTTTATGATACAACTACATTGAATTCGATTGTAGAGTCCAATCACAAATGCTCCATTATTTATGATATTTGCTGCCCTTATCCATCTAGCGATGATGCACCTTCATTGGGAGAGATGTCATATGTGAATTCATCTAGATATGATGAAAGTGAGAAAATCAAGTATAAGTTGCATCGGGCCTTGTTTCCAGATACAGGTGAGCTAGAACTGCGTTACTTCGAGGGACTATCAACACCATTGATACCTCGTTTATTAGAAATGATGCACGAGGATAAGATTGCTATCCAATATAATTGGAATGATGAAGGTAGTTACATGGAAGGCATTGATCTGGAAGAGTATAACGAGCCTACTGAGGCTTTAAACTGGCTGTATCAGGCATTGAGGAATGTGTGTGTACCACTGGTGTTTGACGGTAGGATGAGCATGACGCAGTTGTCGGGAAAGAGGAAACGACTTTAGACAACATTTAACACAGTGCATGATTGATGTGTATACTTCTCATTGACAACACAGTAGGACAGAGAGATGTTCACTAAGCTTTGAGTGGCGACAAATGTTTCGTTATGTTTTCGAGGTTATGTATCATAAAAATATTTCAATTGCAATAACACACGAAGTATTCATTTCTCCTTAGCTTAATTTCGGCACCTTCCATGCAGCCAAAACATGTAATGTAGTGTGTCTTAGAAGAATCATAATGACTATCGCATCAGCAAACATATATCTAACTAATATTGTAACTTCATTCTGTCGCATCAAACTATAGCAGGCAAAGAAAAAGACCGAAGAACAATGGCGTAACGCTTTTCGACTCGTATTTCATTTGTAAGGCATATTGAGTAAAGGTATTTGTGTTCAGCTCCACAAACGCCAGGAGCAGAGTGGATAATGCTTCGAATGTTCCGAAACAGTGATGGAGCTTTCATTATCTTGGCATAGAGCAGCTATGCCTCCACCCACCACTGCCCCAGATGCTGCAGTTGCACTCGTAAGACCAACCCCTAATCCTGCTGCTCCGATGCTTTGCAAAGTCGCTACAGTTCCACCAGCAATTACTCCTCCGCGACTTGCAATTGCCTCGGCACTCATCTATTGTTAGAAAAGAAGGAATTTAGACAGTGGATATATATAATATGGATAACACACACACACTTACCATTCCTGCTGCCATACTCTGGGCTACAATTCCTCCTGATCCAAACCCAATCGCCCCAACCGCACCCATCACCAAAAACGGCATTGCCACTGCTCCAACCCCAATTCCAACCATACTCCAGATATGGTTCTTGCTAATCGTTCCTGGCATGATCGGTTCAAGCTTCCATACCTCCTCGCATCCTACGTTGTGACTATTGTCAGTTGTGTAAGCATGTTTATCATGATTGCACGATATACGGCGACCAGTCCTGGCCGACTGAACATATATTCCACCATGAGGCAAAGATATAATGTTCCAAAGATGCTTAGGCTCACTCACGACAAGATTATCGTTATCCTGGATTGAATTGAGATATTTACCATGCGTTACGGAGCAGATTGAGAATTCACCCATGTTGCCTTCGGGTTGGATAATCCATTTCTCCCAATCTTTTCTATTTTCACTAGTGAACGTGTTGCTCTCACTGCTTGATAGCCTTCTGTCGTGACTTACGTTTGAAATAAAGAAGTGGTTAGTGGCAGGTTCAATAAACCAAGCCGTATCATTTTCCTTGTCCATCGTGTACAAATCATGTCCGCTGAAGGCTAAGAATCTACCATGGTCCACCGATTCAATCCGGACTCCTTCACGAGTTGGATGCTTGACAACTCGCCATTTCGTCCAGCTGCCCTCCTTGTTCTCAGTGGCATATACTCTGCCATTGCCATCTGAACAGAGGACTTTCTTATATATATATATATAAGAAAGTCCTCTGTTCAGATGGCAATGGCAGAGTATATGCCACTGAGAACAAGGAGGGCAGCTGGACGAAATGGCGAGTTGTCAAGCATCCAACTCGTGAAGGAGTCCGGATTGAATCGGTGGACCATGGTAGATTCTTAGCCTTCAGCGGACATGATTTGTACACGATGGACAAGGAAAATGATACGGCTTGGTTTATTGAACCTGCCACTAACCACTTCTTTATTTCAAACGTAAGTCACGACAGAAGGCTATCAAGCAGTGAGAGCAACACGTTCACTAGTGAAAATAGAAAAGATTGGGAGAAATGGATTATCCAACCCGAAGGCAACATGGGTGAATTCTCAATCTGCTCCGTAACGCATGGTAAATATCTCAATTCAATCCAGGATAACGATAATCTTGTCGTGAGTGAGCCTAAGCATCTTTGGAACATTATATCTTTGCCTCATGGTGGAATATATGTTCAGTCGGCCAGGACTGGTCGCCGTATATCGTGCAATCATGATAAACATGCTTACACAACTGACAATAGTCACAACGTAGGATGCGAGGAGGTATGGAAGCTTGAACCGATCATGCCAGGAACGATTAGCAAGAACCATATCTGGAGTATGGTTGGAATTGGGGTTGGAGCAGTGGCAATGCCGTTTTTGGTGATGGGTGCGGTTGGGGCGATTGGGTTTGGATCAGGAGGAATTGTAGCCCAGAGTATGGCAGCAGGAATGGTAAGTGTGTGTGTGTTATCCATATTATATATATCCACTGTCTAAATTCCTTCTTTTCTAACAATAGATGAGTGCCGAGGCAATTGCAAGTCGCGGAGGAGTAATTGCTGGTGGAACTGTAGCGACTTTGCAAAGCATCGGAGCAGCAGGATTAGGGGTTGGTCTTACGAGTGCAACTGCAGCATCTGGGGCAGTGGTGGGTGGAGGCATAGCTGCTCTATGCCAAGATAATGAAAGCTCCATCACTGTTTCGGAACATTCGAAGCATTATCCACTCTGCTCCTGGCGTTTGTGGAGCTGAACACAAATACCTTTACTCAATATGCCTTACAAATGAAATACGAGTCGAAAAGCGTTACGCCATTGTTCTTCGGTCTTTTTCTTTGCCTGCTATAGTTTGATGCGACAGAATGAAGTTACAATATTAGTTAGATATATGTTTGCTGATGCGATAGTCATTATGATTCTTCTAAGACACACTACATTACATGTTTTGGCTGCATGGAAGGTGCCGAAATTAAGCTAAGGAGAAATGAATACTTCGTGTGTTATTGCAATTGAAATATTTTTATGATACATAACCTCGAAAACATAACGAAACATTTGTCGCCACTCAAAGCTTAGTGAACATCTCTCTGTCCTACTGTGTTGTCAATGAGAAGTATACACATCAATCATGCACTGTGTTAAATGTTGTCTAAAGTCGTTTCCTCTTTCCCGACAACTGCGTCATGCTCATCCTACCGTCAAACACCAGTGGTACACACACATTCCTCAATGCCTGATACAGCCAGTTTAAAGCCTCAGTAGGCTCGTTATACTCTTCCAGATCAATGCCTTCCATGTAACTACCTTCATCATTCCAATTATATTGGATAGCAATCTTATCCTCGTGCATCATTTCTAATAAACGAGGTATCAATGGTGTTGATAGTCCCTCGAAGTAACGCAGTTCTAGCTCACCTGTATCTGGAAACAAGGCCCGATGCAACTTATACTTGATTTTCTCACTTTCATCATATCTAGATGAATTCACATATGACATCTCTCCCAATGAAGGTGCATCATCGCTAGATGGATAAGGGCAGCAAATATCATAAATAATGGAGCATTTGTGATTGGACTCTACAATCGAATTCAATGTAGTTGTATCATAAACACTTTTGAAAATCTGATCCAGTCCACTGCTGGAGAGATAGGGATTCCAGAAGATTTGAATTTGTTCAAGTGTGGCACTGTTTTTAATCAACCATGCTAGTGAAGATGCACTATAATTGTTGAAAGATTCCTCAACAAAATGTACGTTGCGAAGGTTTACACATCCGGAGATGATTGCCTGGGCAATGGCTGGATTTCTTCCAATTTCCCCGTGAGAATCAGATATTGTATGCAAAGTCGGGTGATTCTTCATAGCATTTGAAAACACAGTGAGCGATTCAAGGTCGGCAGGCTCGGGAGGCTCCAAAGAAGATGGCGAAGGAGACCAGTCTTCGTCATGCAACCATTGACCCCCCAAACCTAAGGTCATATTTTCGATCTCGATTTCCTCCAATGACGGATTTCTCTCAATAAACGCAGCCAAATGACGCAATGAGGAAGGTAATAATCCTGACAAAGAGATTTTTTTCAGGTTGCGAAAAGGATCCAACTCATCTATCAGCCTTGGAGTTAATTGAATGTGTCCAACACCCCAAATAACATGGCCACGGCTTTGTAATTGCGATACAAAATATCTCACGTGAGGAAGCAGATCATCATGAAATGGCATCTCCCAATCCCAGTCGCCATTATACACTCCCAGGATGCCATGATACTCTTTAGTTAGAGATTCCTTCAAAACTTCTTCATTCGAACGAGCTAATGATAGATCACGGAGGAGAACCTTGCGTTGGAAACCTTCGAGCTTCGATGAATCATTTTTCGAAAAGCCAAGTGATTGCCAATGAGACGCTGGCAGGATGGTAGGTGGTGATGATGGCAATGACGACAACATGGCCTTCTGCGTTATCTTCTCGTGTGAGTTGTCTCGTGAGTTTGAAAATCGTGTCCCCTCAAGGGGTTACTCATCCCACCTATGTAGCCTGGCCTGATGAGGGGTAAACTCCTGCCTGGGGTGAGTACACCGTGTGCTAGTTACTTACCTTCACTAGAATAGATGATCAGTAGGGAGGGAGGGGGGTACTCAGACCCTATATAACCACGCCAAAGGGGGGCGGGGGACGCCCCATTCACCATTCTACCATGCCGGCTTCGGCTTGCGGCTTGCACCAAACTAATATCACATCCTGCCACATCTAAACCCAACACCAAGATAATGCCATCTTTTAAGAGAATTAACAGCTGCGGTAACGGCGAGACTGAAACTACGAGTGAACATGACGTGAGCAATCCCGCGCCTTCTCTTGCTGCAGCCAATGATATCAATATAGGTGCGTTCCATGTAAATCGGTTCTATTTTCTCCAAATGTGAAGACGTCATGATAGTATTGTATTCACATATCCTTTTAGAGATTGGGGCCAATCCTGTTATGGAGCCAATCAATTACACGATAGACGGAGGTGCGTTCAAAATGATGTTTGAATAATACTAATAATCGCTTGCAACGGAATCTAAATCGTATACGTCTTCATCCAAACTGTGAATGTATTATTTCACAAAGAAGAAGTTCGTCACAAAAACAACGACATTACCACTACGATTGGTAAGCAATTCGATGAGAAACATAGAAAATCACCGTTTTGTATCAATAGGGAGCAGATGAATAAACCATCGAAGAGTAACTTTGATGCAATTAATCAGTGTAAATCGAGTAGGGAGATGGAAAAAGAGCAAACTGGATCCATTGTAGACGCAGTTGGTAATAAGCAGCAGTCGTCACTTTACAAAGGTGTTATGAAGACACCCTGTGGGGCGAGATACACTGCAAAGATCTATCATGAACAGAAACGACATTCAATAGGCACATATCTACTGGAAGCTGATGCAGCCCATTCATACGACGAAGCTGCTAGATTGCTAAAGGGTACACATTGGAAGATAAACTTTCAATCCAATAGTGACTACTTGGAAGCAAGAGCGCAAGAACTAATCGAGAGATCAATCGATGCCGATAGAACTGATTCATGCGAGATAGTGAAAATGAACATTAGACTTGCTTTGCGCAAAATTTCTCTCGAAGTTAGCGCCATGAGATCTGAAAGCAACCAGCAAGCAAAGCAGCAGTCGTCCCTCTACAAAGGTGTTACAAAGTCGACTTGTGGATGGAAGTATGTCACCCAAATATTTCATAATCAGAAGAATTTCAGATTCGGCCCATATCTGCTGGAATCTGATGCAGCATTCGTGTATGACGAAGCTGCTAGATTAGTGAAGGGCCCATCTTGGAAGGTCAACTTTCAATCTAATATAGACTACACAAATACTAGAGCACGTGAAATGATGCAGAGATCAATTGATGTTGATGAGGTTGAATCACTTGCCGCAGTTAAAACAAAGGTCCATGAGCGTATCAAAAAATTAGAGCAGCCGAAGCAGCAGTCGTCCCTTTACAAAGGTGTTACGAAGGCACCTGGGGGGCTGAAGTATACTGCTCATATTTATCATAACAAAAAACAACATTCAACCGGTGTATACCTACTTGAATCTGATGCAGCTCTTTCATACGACGAAGCTGCTAGATTGCTAAAGGGTTCATGTCGGAAGGTGAATTTTCAATCCAATAGTGACTACTTGGAAGCAAGGGCACGTGAACTGATGGAGAGATCGATTGATGCCAACAAGGCTGAGTCCTTTGATGCAATAAAAATGAAAGTTCGGCATGCTTTTCGCAAAAAATCTTTCAAATGTGACATAGTGGCATCCGAAAGCAATCAAGGTGTGTACATTCATATGATGTCTCTTCATGTGCATGTATATCACATGCAATTAACATTGTGTTCATTTTCTCCACAGACGGAGCTTGCTATGAAGACAACTCTTTGATTGTGGGAGGCGATGATGTCTTTGGAGCTTGTATGGGTGTCTATCTGAATAAAACAAACAACAAATACCAAGCGACCATAAAGAATGGAGATGATCAGTATTATGTTGGCTGCTATTTTCTTAAATCGGACGCGTTATTTGCTCGCGATCAAGTTGCTAACGAATTTAAGATACCTGAACTGGCAAGAAACTTTGGCACAATCGAAGATTACAAAGTGGCAAGAGAGATGGAGCTAGAGCAAACTAGATTCGGTAGAGAGGCTATTAGCAATGTTGAAGATGTCAAGATGCAGATCAATGAGCGTATCAAAAGATTAAAGCAGCCCAAGCAACAGGCTTCCATGTACAAAGGTGTTACGAAGGCACCTGGTGGAGTGAAATATATTGCTCAAATTTGTCATAACAAGAAACAACATTCAACCGGCACATATCTACTGGAAGCTGATGCGGCCCATGCATACGACGAAGCTGCTAGGTTATTGAAGGGTCCATCGTGGAAGGTCAATTTTCAATCCAATAGTGACTACTTGGAAACGAGATCACGTGAACTGGCGGACAGATCAATCGATGCCGATAGAAGTGATTCATGCGAGATAGTGAAAATGAAAATTACGCTTGCCTTGGCCAAATTTTCTGAGGGTAATAGCTCCAGAGTAATAGATCCCCATCAGATAACTGGATGTATTGAACATGCGAAAACGGAGATTCGAGCGCATATTGAGTCCAATAAGCCTGTGAAAAAGTCTTCTGAACTCACCAAGGAAGGTGCAACATGCAATGATAACAACAAAATTGAAGCCGGATCGACTTTTAACAATGTGAGTCAAAATTTGATGCAGACCTCACCTGAAACATTATCTGGATTAGCTGCATCCAATAATAAGAATGATGCAGAATTTTCGAATCTAACCGATCAAGAAATCAGCTCGGGTAATTCAATAGAGCCTCACAACTCAAATGCCTCTGATGGAAATGAAACCAGTGGTAAGTGCAAATTAAATTCACTTTCACGTACTCATTTGTTTGGTGTTCTGACCTGTTTTATGGTAAATGCACAACAATTAAACACCCTGAACAGTTAGTAATGCTTCAAATGACTTCAAGCGGAAATGCAAAGTAAAAGAGGCCGAGAGAAGAAAGAAATCTCGCCTAAATAATAATCAAGCTAAGCTTAATGAGTTGAATGCCAAGACAGTAGCAATGACCGAGAAATGGTGAGCATATATCAACGGATTAGTCATTCATTTGACGCATCTTCTAATCATTCAGTCACTGTTGTATAAGGGGACCACTATTTGGTGATGATGATTGGCTTCGACCAGATTATATGGAGATACACCAAAGAGGTATTCAATCAATATTGACGGAATTACAAGACATATATGTTGAGGCTGGATATGCAGAAGAATTGCAAGAACGCAATCCACAACCAACGATGGAGGCTATTGCAAAAGACACTGATGATTCAACACTGATAGAATTGGTGGACATGGTTGACTATACGAAGATAAAACCTAGTTCTATATTTCCAAGTACTAATCAAAACGCAGAATGCGACACCCTGAATGAGAACATCACATCTAGTACCACTTACGAGGAAAACAGTGATATGATGGATGGCAATGATATGTTGACACGGCCTACTGCCGCAGCAAATGCAGCCAAAAATGAACAGATTGCAGAGCTTAAGTTCACTGACAGCACACATGAATGCAAAAGTCGAGGTAACATCAACAAATCTGATCTAGTCCCTTTGAACTCGGATCAAACTAGTAACTTGCCATTTCCAATCGGTTGTCATGTTGAGTGGTCGACTCATCGCTTTGATGCGAGCGATGAAACGTTTAATAGTGGCAAAGTCATTGGTGCAGCATTCCATTTCATAGCACGTGAATTACTCTACGAGGTTCTTTTGGATGATGAGAGTTCAACATGGTTTATTAGAGGTGACGACCTATCGTATGCATCTGCATGCCCAATCTACTACTCACCACCCTTCTCTCCAAATGAAAAAGAACAGGAGCTGGAAGGAGAAATAATTCTATCACGCCGTTCAAAGACAGTAGATGATCCTACTGTTTGTTATACTGCCATGATTATCCATCCAAGTGAAAGAGATAGGATTAGGGTGATTGATGGAATCATTCCTAGCCAAATTAGAGTGAAGCAAAATCATTCCTAGAGCCAAATAATCAAAATGAAGAAGTATAATGAAGATCTTGATACACTGCTATCTTTCTCAGTGAAAATGCTCAATAAGACACAATCAACTCCAGCAGAATTGTATTAGATTGATGGAGGATATTGACTATTTCTATTGTGACTAACTCAGTGGAAGTTCATGTGTTGAATCTTGATCCCCTCGCGTCTTCATATGAGTCGAGCAGAGTCGAGCTCAGTTGAGTTACCTTTCAATTATATATTATTTTATACGAACACTAAAAGGTAATATCAAGGGGGGCGAGGGAAACGACGAAGTTTTTCTGTTATTAGCCGTTTAGTTGGAATTACCTTTAATGTTAGATATCATTTAGTGTTTTAGA
>JALLPH010000811.1:0-14517 GCA_036939855.1 Cyclotella choctawhatcheeana
ATTGTGATGTCCAATGTTGCAGCAGATGGTGTAGGTGTAAAATCTAGACGTAAACACAACTATAAATAACATATCAAATCCAATATTATCATTATTGATGCGCAGCCGCTCAAGCTTGGGCGTATGGATTAGCATACCTGTGGCTGCATATTGCCTGTTGTTGTCATCATACAGAGGTGTTCTCGATTATGTTGGATTAGAAGAATTGCCTAACTTCATCTCAAGCATTGAAATGTTGACGCAAATCCACATTTGCAGCCAACAAAAGTAAAGAATTTGCTCTTTTTGGCCTACAAAACTTCAAATCAAATGTGAAATGTATTCCAGAGTTCTATACTATGCTGAGCAAATTAGCACTAATAATCAACATTCCAAACCATGGTCTGTACAAACTGCATCATGTAGCTGATAACTAATAAGACATTAGTTTCTTCAAACCAATCAGAATGTGGTACAGATTGCCGAAAGACAAGGTATGATGCGACAGTCACGCAGTAATACAAACAGCAATATAGGCACCGGTCCCTTGAGATTATAAACTAATTGCTCAGTATTCTCCGGATGACTAGCCAAATTCGTAACTGTGGCCACACATAATCTTATTGGCAATATTCACCAAAACCAAAGGGATGATCTCAGTCCTCGCCAACAACACACTCACATCCTTATTCTTACTCAGTTGCAACATCATCTTAAGAGTGCACAACCTTGACCCCACAAAGACATTAGGATAGCTCATAGCTTACACTCACTCTCGCCAACGCCCCATTCTTATTACCCCCAAAATCCTTGTAATCAAATAAATAATGATATGATTCGACACCACATCTACTCCATTCTTCTTGGTCAAAAAACTCATAGCCAAACATTCCGCATACCTGAAATATGCATATTGTTGTTTTAATCTAATTGCATTGTAATGTCATTCAGCTTGGTTTTCGCAGGTAACAAGTAACCGGAATTATTATGAATGTCTAGATTTGACTTTTAACACTATATTACCAGCAATATACATTACTTTTTAGTCTTTTGCTGACATTTTAAATACTAAAAATAGTAACTGCCCTAGAATAAAAGAATTCATTTATTTTAGAAATGAAAATGCTATTTTAATTTAAAGCATTTGTTAGTCGACATAAAAAGTAATAGCAATTTAAATATTACTATTGATTTGTATGTGTGCTGGTTGTAGTCTGACGTGGTTGATTGTGAAGTGACTCTTCCTCCTCCATCTTCAAGTCAATTTTAAACATCGTAAATTAATTGCAGGTATTGTTGCATTGACCTGCCATCGCAGGTAAATCCCTTACACCAACTACCTGTTTTATGTTTGAATATGAAAAAATCTGTGGTGCTTAACCCCAAACTTAAAACTTAGCATCTTCAGACCTCCGAAGGTTGATTGTTGCTTCAATTGATAATGGTTTTGCACCTGATATGGTCAACAGGATGGGTGTGCTGATATGCACTCCAGCGATCCCTCACATTGATGATAATAATGACTGTTGAGGGTCAGTGGCCACGATTTGTGGGTTCAACCACGACGAATTGAACGCTAAGGTCTCCCCCAAAAATGAATTATACATCACACATCATAAACGTGGCCGTGCAAGTCAATGCAGGTTGAAAGTACAAAGACTCACAGCATCGCCTCTTCAGGTTTATATGTTTTTTTTCATTGGTGGCGGCGGAGTTGATTATCAACCTTGAAATGAGCCTCCCGGTGGTCGATATTGGATCGGCAGAGATGAGAGACCATGGTTTTGTGTGCTTGGCGCCGGCCTTGATAGCTCCACCTCTGGCAGCATCAGAAGCACCAAACGACACAGAATCTCTTGACGAGGTATCCGAAAATGATGCAAAGCAGTTAGATGATGTCGGTTGGGTGTTAGAAAGTATTAGGGTGGTCAAAAGGCCGCGGATCGGCCATCGTCAGTCTTTTATGGAGTTTTGAGCTTCAGACAAGATGGATTTTAATTTCGGGTTTGGGGGGCGATAGTGTGTTGCCCACGTAATGGTAACGCGAGTAGTATGAAGTCTTTTAGATGCAAAGATGTAAAAAGTAGGCATTAGGGATTGCACAGATGTGAAAAAGTAGGCGAGCCTGCGTGCAAAGACGGACCACCAGCGCAAAAACGTTGCCTGGGCGTCAATTTTCAAGAAATATCCATTCCTTCCTGGCCTGTGGGTGCCCGGTTACGGACGTGGACAGGCAAGGGCCAGCGTGACTTACTGTTGTGACATCAGTCACGGGACCATGTACTGAATTAATTATTTGGGCTGAAAGGGCAGATAGCTCAACCTTTGGCAAGATCTAAAACTTTCTAAACTTATCATGCAGGCCCAAGCTTGGATTTACATGTTGATGTGTTGTATTAGATGACAATGTGTTGAAGTATTAGTAGCTGCATTATAATGACAATGTATGCATAATTCTGGTGGATGTAACATTATATATTGCTTGTGCAGCAGTTCAGCATGATTGTCAGTTTGTGTGATTGAATAGTTCCAGTATTAACATCATATAATAGGGCCTCTTGTTGCATTATATATTCGTAAAAACTGTGTTTGCTGTATGGGTTCACGAACAGAAGTTTTTGCAATTATAAATCGCGAAATTTGCGATTATTAATGTATCATTCGCGATTAATAATGTCGAAAAATTGATTATAGTAGACAACAAAACAAATGAATAATCAAATTCCAACATGACAGGTAAAATGTTTTTGATCAAGAAAGGAAAGAGAGAGAGAAGAGACAAGACACAATATTAGCTTCGGGAGATAAGGGAGATAGTCCCATTATCTGATACTTATGTAAGGCCATATAAGTACATTCCCACATCCCCATTGGAAGAGTAAAATGAAAACATTTCTATCAGAGAGGACCAATCAATCCAATAACAATGCTACCAATAATTTTGCATTTAATTCTTAACCACATCATCTACATGTTCATTCTGGTCCTTCACTTCACCCATCTTGGTCATTTCCTCAGCAACCTCATCACATCTCTTCAGTTCACCCAACAACTCATCTACCTTAAACGAACCCAAATCACCGTTCTTTCGACTGCGCACAGCCAATGTCCCCTCCTCCATCTCTTTCACGCCAACAACAGCCATTACTGGTACACGACTCTGCTCCGCCGTACGAATCTGCTTTGCCAAACGTTCTGAACCGCGATCAACCTCCACCCGCAGACCTAAGGTCTTGGCCTTGGCCGCAACTTCCTTGCAATAATCAAACACTGCATCCGTTACCGGCAAGAGTTTTAACTGAGTAGGAGCTAGCCAAAAGGGGAAATCACCCGCAGTACTCTCAATCAAGATACCAAAGAAACGTTCAATCGATCCAAAAATTGCACGATGGACCATAATGGGACGTTCCCTTGTTCCCTCGGCACTGACATACTCCAAATCAAACCTTTCCGGTAAGTTAAAATCGCATTGAACCGTCGAACATTGCCACGTACGTCCAATAGCATCCTTAATTTTCAAATCAATCTTTGGCCCGTAGAACGCTCCTCCACCTTCATCTGTCCCATACTCCCATCCCAATTCGTCCAATGCCCCCACCAGGGCAGAAGTGGCATCCTCCCAAATCTTATCACTACCCACGCTTTTCTCCGGTCGAGTCGATATCATAAGCTCATACTTATCAAAACCAAATCGCGAGAGTATGTCACGTGTCAATTTCAATACCGAAACAATCTCATCCTGAAGTTGTTCCGGTAAACAAAAGACGTGGGCATCGTCTTGGGTAAATCCCCTAACGCGGAATAAGCCGTGCAACGTCCCGCTCCTCTCGTACCGATACACCGTACCGAGCTCGGCCCATCGAAAGGGCAAGTCTCGATAACTCCTCAATGAATCTTTATACATTAAGCAATGGAAGGGACAATTCATGGGTTTGATTTGATACAATTCCTCCTCGACGGTCATTTGATCAAACATCCCCTCCTTGTAAAACTCGTAATGGCCGGATGTCTTCCACAAGTCCAAATTGGCAATATGAGGAGAGTATACCAAATCATACCCGCCGGCGATGTGAGCATCTTTCCAAAAATCTTCAATCTTGCGCCTAACGGCCGATCCCTTGGGGTGCCAGAATACCAACCCACCCCCGGCATCTTCTTGGATACTGAATAAATCGAGTTTCGTCCCCAACGTACGATGATCGCGTTTCTTCGCCTCCTCCAAATGTTTTTTGTATGCCTTCAATTGATTCGGTGTATGCCACGCCGTGGCATATATCCTTTGTAACATTTCGCGTTTTTCATCGCCGCGCCAATAGGCACCCGCCACATTCTTGAGCTGTATCGCCTTCTTGGGTAACTGGCCGGTAGACTCTAAATGCGGACCGGCGCATAAATCCCACCATTCCTCGCCCAACGAGTAAATGGTAATGGGTTCCGTTTGTATCCCATCCAATATCTCCAATTTAAACGGTTCGTTGATGGATTCGATACGTCGTCTCGCCTCCTCTCTCGATACCTCCTCTTTCGCGATGGGTAAATCCGCCGAAATGATTTTATCCATCTGTTTCTTAATAAGTTTCAAGTCGGACTCGGATAGTTTACGTCCCTCGGCGTGTTCGGGCGTGGGGGGGAAGTAGAAGTCGTAGTAGAAGCCGTCGTCGATCCAGGGACCGATGGTAACTTGAGCCTCGGGGAAGGTACGTTGGACTGCCATGGCCATGACGTGGGCCGATGTGTGACGTAGGGCGAGGAGGGTGGGGTCCGATTCGTTGGTGGGGAGTTCTTCTTCCGTTTCGTTGTTGGTGGTTTCGGTGGCGGTGGTGGGTGCTACCGTGGAGTAGAGCGAGGATCGCGACGAGGTTAGATGATGACGCAGTGACGGCATCACTGGACTACTTTTACTGAGGGCAGACGGCTGCTTTGCTATTGCATTGTTGGTGGACGTTATCAGGTGAGTGAGCGAACGGCGAGCTACATGGAATGCCTGTGTTGTCATGATGGGATGGATGAAAATCAGCCGGCTGAACTTCATGGCACAGTTGATGATGATGATGATGAGTGATTTGCCTAATGTCTATAAGGGTCCGCAAGAGGAGGTGATTGGCTACTATGAAATTGTTCAAGTGCTAAAGCTCTTGTTCCACATCATGGTACATGTGTCTTGTCTTGTGCGTCAGAGCAGGCAACAGAATTTAGGGGGCCAAATTTCAACTTCACCCAGTGATCAAGTTCAAGCAAGGAAATATTAGCTCCTAATTCTTCGTGGCTGTCAAAAAATGGCGCCAATTGAAAAGTAAAGAGAAGTCAAGAGAGAAGTTTTAAGTTTTACGTGCTGAATGACAATGGTGACTGGCGAATTGGCGAACCTTTCTCTTAAAGTAACTTATTTTAGGTAATTATTGCTGCAAAGAATAATAATCACAAGATTAGTGAGTACATGCTAATGTGTTTTGTTGTGTCAGCCACAAACAAGGAGCATGGCGATGTTGCATCAGAGGGCTTGGAACATAGCCAATTGGCCTTGTTCTGATGCGGTATCTGAAATAAAATTTTCGGTGGTGAAGGTAATAAATCTTCTGGAATGTCAACATCTTTTGAAGAACCAATCATCTCAACTGAATTAAGCTTTTCGGTTGCCTCTTCTACTTCACCACGATCATCTCTTTTGCTTGACAAATACGTGGCAGGATCAGCAGCTTCGCCTGCAACAATGTCTCTTCCTAAATCCCAAAAGTTGATACTTCCATCGTTACCGGCTGATACCATTAACCTATCATCAACTACACCATGAACCATTGCTTTTGTTGAAACATCCTTCATCAAGCCAAAGCATGGAAAACAAACTGCTGCTACTGAAGCTTTATGCCCGTCCACTTCCCAACCTAATCGTCCTGCCTCTGTCAATCGACGTCCCTCCGCACTAAGGATGAGACATGATCCGTCGCCCAGACCTGCAGCTAGATACTTACCAGATGGACTCCATGCCATGGAATGAACATATGGTGGATTACAGCATTGACTGGAATTGTGGTTATCCTCTTGCGCTTCGATTTTGACAGTGTAGATTGGCTTCCTGCCAGTATATTCGTTCACGGACACGATGTAAGTGATCGGTGTATCATGTATAACAGTCATGATATTCTGCTATTGGGCGAATTCCACCTTACCTTGGCTTTTTCACATCCCATAATTTTATTGTGCAATCTGTACCGCAACTGGACAATTGTAAGTCATTTACTCGAGGTCTAAACAATGAACATGATGCAATTGCGTGTGACTCCGGAGTAGCATGATGTAATACCTTTGGATTTTGCTCTCTTAATGTTTGTTGTGTGTATTGCAGTGGTAGATTTTGGCAAATATGAACATCTCCACTATCACAAGCTGCCGATACGAAGTACTCTTTGGAAGATTCATTGTGTTTTGGATATGAGAATGAAATCTGGTTGATTTCATCAGTGCATTGAAATTGAGATGATAGATCGAAATGTGGTGAACCTATTATTGGGTTTGGATCTGTTCCTGAGTTAGGTGATGATGTATTCGGTGATGCGTGATATCGTAAGTCGTACCCGTAAACATGATTTGATGCACAAACATATCTATTCAGCAGCGAAATGAAAGTTAGATCCTTTGTAGCAATATCATGTATGCTGTACTAAAGTGCAATGGATATTTCACTTACACTGTGCAATCTCTTTTTCCTTTGAGTATTGAATTATTCAAATGCTCTACCGTAAGATCTGCCTTGTTCCTCTCATCGCAGTCCGAAATGGATGGATGAAATGACACCGAAGTCACCTCCGACACATCACCTCCCTCCTTTGGGGTCAACATACAATAAGCAGTTTTCCTTGTTCTCAGATCCCACAAACGAGCCGTACCATCTTCAGAACCACTGAGTAACAAACTTGGGTGGTAGTGATGTGTCGTACCGTTGCCATCATCAGATACATGATATTTCGATGTGTACGGCAGACGTTCAGTTGAATGTGATAGACAGAGTACAGCTTTATGATGGCCTTTCAGTGTGCGTTTTTGGAGCTTCGGCGGCGTGAAAGCTGTTTCGGATGTCATGGTTGCGAAAGTCATCTCGGAGGCTGGTGCCTAAGGTAGTAGTACGAGGTACCTTAGGCTGGGGGCGATACAAGAAATGAAATTTGTGAGAGATAATATGTCCTCTTCAGTTTCCTTGGTGTGTGCCTAAAAAGCAATTAGATTAGTTTTTTTCGTTGTCTCAAGCAATGAGATTAATTAGATTCCTATAAATAATCCACCTCTTGTATTCTCCTTTTCCAGAATACAGCGACACGAAAATAAGAATGAAAATGAGATGTATCATGTATTTTGTTTTTGTTACTATCCTAAAGCGTAAATGTTTTGATCAGACATTGTGTTCATGATTGTTATCATCTTCCTGCTTCTTTCTCCTCCGTTTCGTCTTCTTAGTTTTCTTCTTTCCTTTCTTCGATATGTAACCCAAATATACCCCCAAAAAGATTAAAACAAGTCCTACAAAATGGCGTGAATTGAATGGCTTGGTAAATAACATAAACGACAAAACAATCGTAGCAATCTTCCTTCCATTTGCCAGCAAAACAGCTACGACCCCTCCATGATCTCGTATTATTGCCAGATAGCATTGCAGCCCCAAATAAGCACAGGTTCCTTGCAGAAACAATACTCCTGATGCCTCTTTATGTTGTATACAGTAGCTCAATGCATCGATGAGTTCATGAGAATATGTTGTATATATCACTAGTACTATGCACATTATTGCATTGGAGACGAATATCATTTCAGACGTTTTAACTTTGGATGTTTGCATCAGTTGTTCTTGTAGATTTGGAACTACTGAGTCGAAAAATGTGGATATTGTGAGTAGGACTGGGCCTAATAAGGGTCCGAGTGCCAAGCCTCCAAAATTGTTAGCGTTGTTTTCCACAGCTCCTGAACCAGCAGCTACATTCAGATTACTAGCCAGCCTCAAATGTTCGTTTGGTGTTGTGCTGAAGACATCAGCAGCTGTTAACACAGCCAAACCCATTCCCATAACTAGAGCAGCTATGTATTGTAATGCAGTGTATTTATGTCCCGTGACACATGCTCCCATTGCCATTGTTGGGACTAGTTTACATGATTTGAATGCCACCTTGTAAATTTGGAGAGGAGAATTGCTTAGAATCATAGATCTCGTATCATGTTCTCTATCATAATCAAAAAGTATATGGAACTTACCTTCAAAGGATATGCACTATACCGCAACGCAGTATTCCCCAATCCATGCGCCAATGCAAGAAACAATCCTACGATCCCGATCCTTCCCAAAACTCCCACTTTCAAACTAGTACCCAGTACTATTTTGCGGCCACTCCTCCATTCTAATAAACTACTCGCGAAAAGCATGATCAATACCTCTACTAGAGTCATGAAGAACCCAAATGAGAAGCCATCGAAACGAAACATTCTCTCTTGAAGCGCATCGTGAGCAATGTAGAATACGAAAAGACCCAATATTGGGTAGATGTCTTTTGTAGCTGCTGAACTTGTAGCTGCCGTGGCTGTGTGATGCTGGGGCTCGTGAGAGCCGTTGGCCGCTCCGTTGCATTCGGAGGTTGACGGTACGTCTATTGCCATAATGTTTTGTGTGCCAGGCCTTCTTCTCTCGAATCAATCCCCGTTAGTTATTAAAAGGGGCTTACAAACGAGCAATGGAAGGCAACATAAAAAACAGAACGAGGGCTTTTACACTCATCTGTAAGTCTGTAAGTAAGACAGGTAACTTCATTGGCTATGCAATTTATTACCTCTAAAATCGTTTTCTCTAAGATTATTGCACCGCCGGCTCCACGCTCCACATTTCTTTGTCCCATAAAAAAGTACATAGCAACAAAACCATGGCAAGCAAACGTAAATCCCCCTCCGACGGCTCCACCAAAAAGTCATACGACATTCCCTGGGTTGAAAAATACCGTCCTCGCTCCCTCGAAGACGTGGTGGGGAACGAGGAGACACTCGTTCGTTTGAGGGCGATCGGTGAAGATGGCAACATGCCCAACTTGATTTTGTGCGGTCCCCCAGGTACAGGCAAGGTGCGTTTTTGATTCAATGTAGAAATGATGGTGTTCATTAAATCGTATCAAATATAGTGTTGGTATAATCCATCTTGCGTGTTGTTGAAATATGACAATGAGCTGAAGCACCACATCATGTCATACCATATTATGATTCATGTCATTGTTTTGCCCTAATTGAAGCACCTGACCATGATAAGCCACTGTTTTGCTAACTATTTCCCTTTTTACACAAATATAGACTACCAGCGTGCATGCATTGGCAAGGCAGTTGCTAGGCTCTGCTTATTCTAATGGAGTGTTGGAGTTGAATGCATCTGATTCCAGGGGAATTGATGTGAGTTCACTTCGACATATAATTCGGATACGATTCAAGATTTGAAACTTTTAATTGCAACATCTCAAAATAATGATTGCTCATCCCATCGCATAGGTTGTCAGGAATAAGATTAAGAACTTTGCAATGAATAAGGTCAATCTACCAGTTGGAAGGTAAGTGTATTATGCTTTATGCTCTAGTCAGATACGTCACAGACTTTTCTTGGACTCAATTCTACTGTCCCTACATCTCGATTCAACCAAACATTACATAACCCACCTCAATCAGGCACAAAGTAATTATTCTAGACGAGGCAGACTCCATGACCTCAGCAGCACAACAAGCACTCCGTCGCACCATGGAAATCTATTCTAACACCACCCGCTTCGCTCTAGCCTGCAACATCTCCACAAAAATCATTGAGCCCATTCAATCCCGTGCGGCTATTCTGCGATACAGTCGGCTATCAGATGAACAAATCTTTAACAGGTTGCGATATGTTTGCGAACAAGAGGAGGTTAGTTATGATAATGATGGCTTGGGGGCAATCATTTTTACAGCAGAAGGAGATATGAGAAATGCATTAAACAATTTACAGGCTACTGTCAGTGGATTCGAGCATGTCAATCAGTCGAATGTGTTTAAGGTTTGTGATCAGCCCCATCCTACTACGGTTAGAAAGATATTGGACAGTTGTATAAGCGGGGATACATCCAAGGCTGTAGCGGAGGTCAAGATTTTGTGGGAGACGGGGTACAGTTGCAGTGATATCATTGGGACGCTGTTCAAGGTGGCAAAGATGTATGATATGCCTGAGGCGTTGAAGCTCGAATATTTGAAGGAAATTGGATTTACTCATATGAGGATTGCGGACGGAGTTGGGACCTTGTTGCAGCTTTTGGGATTAGCAGCTAGGCTTTGTCAAAAGGTTACTGTTGCAGGAACTGATCAGTAAAATTGAAAATGCTGGGATTACCTATTGGGTTACGATTCATTGACCTATCCATAATCACGATTTGCATAACAGAATAGAAAGAACTAAAATGAAAGATTATGCTATCTTCTATCTTCCTGGTCATATACATTCGCATCTTGAATAAGTGCTGCTTTGTGATCACTGTATTATTACTTAGTCTTGCATTGATCAAACAACTTCTGCACCAATGCTTGCTTTAGTTTCTCCCTTGTTGCATGTAATTCTTTCTCTTGTGCTTCTGTCAGTGCAGATGCACTATCATTTGTACTTGAATTTTCCTGAAGTAAGTTACAAATGCATTCATTTGAATTCAATAGAATCTTTCCGTCTCCATTTTTTGAGACTGCACTTGGCATGGTGGTAACCAACCATTCATTTACTTGGTCGGAGGTAATACTATCAGCTGTTTTTAGTTGCGAGATGGCATCGACCCACTCTTCTATTGGTAGCTTAGCCTTTTGCTCTTCTTTCGCGGCTTGTGCTGCAAAGAATGCTGCTGCTAAATCGTCTGGATCTTCCTCCATGGTTTATTATCATTCGTCGAGACGGCAAAAAGAGAGACACACTCAATTCAGAATTCAGACCAATGACCAGATCTCTCCTCTCTCCTCTCTCCCTCTCACCTCTCACAAAAGTGGCGACAGGTGTCAGTTTTATAGCGGGCAATTTTTGCAATAATCATGAGATGACAGTGACTTCAATGTTTCTAATCGCTTCCTAAACTGTGTGGCTGGTTGTTACAGGTTGTACGCTGTCTTTCCTACACGCTTTAGGCACTCATAATAACAACAACAGCCAATGAAGCAAACCAAGTTAATCACAATCATCCTCTGCGCCCTCCTCTCCGTTGTCGCTCTCAACAGCAGAGTTACCAGCGCCGCTTCCGTCGAAGAGACGTGCAGCCCTGGAGAGGACGGTGCGTGTGCCTTTGCATTGGAAGAAGAAGAAGATTTCAACGACGATGAAGAATACGATGAATTGGAAGAGGCTGTGTATGACGGAGATTGTGAAGATGACGATGAATTATGCGCCATGTATGCCCGTCGGGGAGACTGTGCAGCTAAGGTAGGTCCTCTAGCTCGCTACTGGGTATGCAATTGAAATTTGTGATTAACTTTTTGTCTTATTTTTTCACCGTAATATCAGCCCGGATACATGACATATCACTGCCCTAAATCGTGCAACACTTGTGCCGAAATACAAAGAGCTGCGAAGGCCGCTGAATTTGTGGATGATGGGAATGAAAAGCCCTGCATGGATGATCATCATCAATGTTCAGATTGGGCAGGGCAGGGAGAATGTAATGCCAACCCAGCCTATATGATGATGAACTGTAAGAGGGCATGTATGGTTTGTGCTGCGGGAACGTAAGTGGCTCTGTGTTGTAGTAAGTTTTAACCTATTTTGACACAATACTAAGAGATTGGTGCTTGCTGATGTCGTATGAAACAGCAATCAGTTTGGAGTCGGACAGCGTGTGCCAATAGAAGCTACTGACAAATCCAAGACCATGGATGCTATTGAAAAGTCAGTGAAATATATGCAACGTGTTTGGAAAGACAATGAGTTTGAACGTGTACGCCATAAATGCCGTAATCAGCATCAGCATTGCACATATTGGGCAAGTCTTGGAGAATGCGATGCCAACCCAAAATATATGCAGCTGAACTGTGCTCCTGCCTGTGAAACATGTGATCAATTAGATATTCGTCATCGATGCCCCATTGAACCAGATAATGAACTTATTTGGAAACCTGGCGATTTGAATACGCTTTTTGAGAATATCGTTGACAATGCTGATGGAAGCGGTGAGTATCTCAAGTTCAGTCCAAAAGCTTTGAGTAGACCCAAGAAAAAACGGGATGGTACCTCTGCAGGAGTAGAAAAAGATGGACCATGGATTGTATTACTGGAGAACTTTTTGACTGATGAGGAGGCGGATCGTCTTATCGAAATAGGAACAAAACAGGGATATGAAAGATCTGCGGATGTTGGTAAAGAAAAACCAGGTAAGAAGAGCAACACTAATGCGTGCACTTTCAAATTGGTCGATAAATCTTATAACCGTGAATTAAATCTTTTTATTCAGATGGTTCACACGAGGCCCTGGTTAGTTCGTCTCGCACATCATATAACACATGGTGTCAAGAACCTTCATGTTACGATGATCCACTTGTAAAGCCAGTAACTGATCGAATAGCTAATGTAACAAAGACTGAGGAGAAACATAGTGAATATCTACAACTTCTCCAATACGCACCTGGACAATACTACAAACAGCATCACGATTACATTGGTCACCACATTGATATGCCCTGTGGAGTCCGAATATTGACACTTTTCATCTATCTTAATGACGTTGAGGAAGGGGGCGGAACATCTTTCCCTTATGCTAACGTTGTAGTTACGCCAAAGAAGGGAAGTGCTGTGCTTTGGCCGAGTGTGAGGGATGACGAACCAGAACAGAAAGACGTGCGAACTGATCACGAGGCGTTGCCTGTACTTAAAGGAGAAAAATATGGCGCTAATGCGTGGATTCACAGTAGAGATTTTAGGCGTGCTTTCGAGATGAACTGCCATTAGAAGAGAATCAATACAGTTTGAACAGAATACTGATTTAGTAGGAAACGCACACGAATGTACATCAACGAGACGAGACGCCGAACTTAAGATTATTGTATGGTTTGTTTCATTCATCGGGCACCTGAGAATATGATTGTTTCTCATCTGCATCAGGGTAGAGTACGTAATGCTGAACTAAAAATATCACGTCAAAGCATATTGTAACTATTGACAACATGATCTTTGCAGGATTTCCTGTAAGTCCTGACCAGTCCTTCATGTCAGCGCAGTCTCCGATCAACTGTAAGAAGCTAAGCACACCTCCAGTTAAATCTAAAATGACATTCCAAACATTCCAACCAACTGTAGATTTTCTTGAATGATTTAATAATGCCTGTGGCACATACTTTCCGATCGTTACAAATACTTTTATACTCCCAAGCACGTAAAGAAAGCCAAGGAAATCTACATGTCCTCTCGATAGCCACGTTCCGCTAATATAGATTAAACAGTACATGAATGCAAGGAAAACTATGACATAAACCCGCCGTGAAGGTGGTCGAACTGTAAAGCCATCATACATTCCAATCTGTGACAAAGTAGTCGTTGCCATTATGACTGCATGTATTGCAAATGCTACGTCATTCCCTTGAACGGTAATCTGTGCAGTAGCGTCGTCACCTGCTACAGACATTCTTTCACTATATTCTTTTATGATGTTTGGATTGAAGTAGAAATTTACACAGTAGGTAGTGTAGCAGACGTATCCCAGAACATTCAGTACGCAGAAGTCCACGCTTAGTCCCTGAGTTGTTCTACACAAGGCGAAATAGAAAAGAGTACCAATCAATCAAGTCATATCTAATCCTAACTATCTAACATTCTAACAAAGAAGTACTCACCTCCGTTCATAGTTCAATAATATCTGTGGATAAAATGACGTCGACCAAGCGAGGAAGTAAGTATATCCAATAACATTGGAAAGAAGTTGCCATGATTGAGAAGGTAAAGTCTGGTTTTTCGGTAATACTAAACCAAGAAGAATCCCACCAGTAAGAATGCCTACTGATACCTTTGTAAATTTGGAGCTTGACGATTGCACAGAGTCTATTGACTTTTTTGTTGATGGTGATGGTGCGGCATCAACCAAAGACAATGGATGATGTGCTTCTGCATCTGCTTTTACAATATGGTTGTTTTGATGGTCGATGTCTTCATTGCTTGAACTACTATGGCGAGATGTGATGCCTGAGTTGACTCCAATTTTGTTGGTAGTGATATTCATTGAGAAGAAGAGGTGTTGATATTGCTGTTATGACGAGAAGAGTTGGCCGGCTTCTGTGTTCTCGGTTCTCTTCTCACGAAGGTCTCCAATTCCCGCTCAAAGTTATAAATAGTAGGCAAAAAGGAGTTGTATTTCTTGCTAACATTTTTTCTCCTAAGAATTTCATTTAAAAGGGAAGCGAAAGAGAAAAAATGCCCGCAACGATAGAGGCCCACAACGAATTTTTCGGAAGCGAAAACAAAGACAACAAATTGCGTTCTCTGTATCCGGAACACCTTTTTCTAGCCCGCGGGCTGTCAGCCCAGAAAAATTAGAGGCCTCA
>JALLPH010000812.1:0-18929 GCA_036939855.1 Cyclotella choctawhatcheeana
AAGGTGGGAGTTGAAAGTCGCTAGGGAGCGGGGGCTAACCTTCGGTACGCACCCTGCTGTCCACCGAAATTTCAGCCGCCGTGTAAAGGGGTGAAGTAGAAAACAGAATACCATACGTTTCATTTTCAATTACCTCCATTCCCCAAATAGATAACAAGGATAGGACACACTTGTTACGTTTGTTTTCTTTTACAATACCTCTGTTGTTGCTCTATATCTATCTATCTATCTATCTATCTATCTTATCATTATCTTGATGCTCCTGTCTTGATCAAGAGGAGGATCTTGGGACATTGCCTCGGCTACCACTGACATCTGCTGGACGAGGAGGACCTTTTGGGCCACCTCTCGGATTAGATCCTGCACCCTGAGTCGGCCATTGGTCCTGTTTCTCGAAGCAGCGGAGGTAGTCGACATGGACCCAAAGCTCGGTTTCCATTTTTGACCGGGGAGCTTGGAAAAGGACGACACAAAGGTATTTTGCTTGGCTTTGTGCTCTTTGTCTCGTATCATAATCTCTTAGCTAGGAAGATGACCCGGGTTGTGTACATTTTGTACCATACCTACTGAATGTAAACCAGATCCATGGAACAGCCGTATATTATAGACAAGAAAGTGTCTCATATACTATGGCACTTACCGTATGTAGGTCGATAGTAGCACTAATTACAGTAGCGCTACTCTCGGCTACGCACGGAGTACTCTATCAGAAACGGATGCCTTTTTTGAGATTTGGCCAGATCCAAGAGCTGAACAGTCGCCGATTGCCGCTTTAGGCACACTATGCATACTCACAGGCTGCAACAGGCTATCACTATCACACTACACTGCATCCACTTGTCATTCGGCATCACGGCTGTACTCAGAACATCACTATGCCCTTTCCCATCATCATTGCCGCACAGCACCTGCATCATATGTACGATGTACCCAGGTTCCTAGCTTCAATTTGATCGTCAGTTCCTCGTTCCTTGTTTCTGATGGATCGCCCATGAATGGAGCTATGGATCTAATAGATCTTAGAGAAAACAATTCACTTGTAGTTGGGAGTCAAGACAAGAAGACTGTTGAATCTATTTATGTATGGATGGTGATTGATCAAACACAATCCACAATCAACTCGGTACTGCTGTTAATCGTGATCGGAGTGTTGCTGAATCATGGAATCCTTCACCACAATAAGAATTGCTGTTGATTGTGATCGGAGCGATGCTGAATCATACACCACTATGATGACGGCACAAATTCATATTCATATGCAGCACTTCTTTTTCTTTTCCAGAGGCATACTCACCAATACATGACCAGATTCAGTTAATATTGTCATAGGTTACAAGTAAAACTAAGACCGAAACACCAATTACTACCTGCAATATAAGATATTAGAGTTCAGTTTTAACATGTAATAGATTGTATACTGAATACTACTAAAGTTGTGTATAGTATTTGTATTCAAAATGTGTAATCTCAATGGATTTGATGGTTGATGTGAAACCAACATCATGATGATATCCATACACGAAAATTAATAAATTATGAAGAGCCAACCTTAAAAGCGCAAGTATTCCGATTAAGTTCCGATGATGATATTGCCCATCACGGTGTCGCCATGGTTGATGGGTGTTTTTGTTAGTGAGTCTTCTAGCAAAAAATTCAGACAGAGAGCCGATAGACAAGCTCACAAAATCTCAAAATTATACCTTTAAAGTTTGTCGCTTTCGTTCTATCTTTAGTTTTAAGGTATCCCAGTGTCATTATCCCCTACTGAAATTGGGGGATAATGGAACTGAAGGCGCATTGTGCCCAAAGGTGCCCAAGTATGCCATTGCCATTGTCCATTTTGATGGGTGGTGCTTGCTAGCAGTTGCTATCTTGTGCTTTCCCCAACCGCCCCAAATCCCCAATCCCCATCAATTGTTGCTTAATTGAAATTAAAAGTAATAATCCATCAAACCTTTTTTTCATTTGACAAACCCAACCTCATAAACTAGCAATGAGTGGCAAGGCCTGGCCTGCAGCCCTACGCCGCGAACTTGGCGTGACTGATGATTCTACAGTCTCCAAGACTCGAGATGGAGGAGATGACGATAGCATTCATCAGTGTCCAGCATTGTCCTCATCTTTATCGACCAGCCAACTCCGTCAATTTATCCATCAAAGCTACGCTACTATCTCTTCATTACAACGTCAAATTCATCGCGGAGAAGAATCCTACTTCGAAGAAAGCAATGCGCATGGCAACTTATATTCTGGATGGGATAACATTTGGATCGAGGAGAATCACGAAAATGACAAGGCACAAAAATCAGCTCCGATGAAGAAAATGCCTATTGATTATCGATGGTTTTCAAGTAGCTGTGGTGTGAATCCGAGGGGAAACGGAAAGGTTGACGCTGTTTTGGCTCGGGAGAGTTTGATGGAGCCTCCTCTAACTAGCAATAAAGCATCATCTGGTCGAGTGCTGAAACGAGCTTCTCCTTTGAAAGTCTCTAGCTCTTCATCTCTGAAGATCAGTGGTGTAAACGATGAGATAAATGTCAATGAAACACTTGAGCCAGAGATAAAGAAAACTAAGCATGATACAAAGCCGGATGCAACAGTATCAGCTGTGGCTGCAATGAAAGCTGATGAAACATTACTACCCACAACAGTTCCATCAATACAAACTGCTTTCAAAGAAGACCCCAAACTCTTGATTTCAAAATCTGTAAAGGATACATAGCCAGAAGATGTGATAGTATCAAAAGGTTCCACCGGTGTGAAGCAAATTGACTCTGATACCCAAACTACAATAGAAAAGGATATTATTCACACAGACATGCATGAAGCCCATACAAACAATAATGAATTTCATGTTTGCATGGATATGAAATCACAATGAAGCTGTATCTTAATGATTCTGCTGGCGAAAAGCAGCATTCGGAAGGATCAGTGTCAAAACTAATAAACCACGAAACCCTATCAAAACTGGCACTATTGATAGATTAGAAGAACCAAGGAAGATAGATGCAGCACCTCTCACTTGGATGATACAAAAACTTTGACAAACCAAGACGCAATTCAGAAGCAGCCGAAACTATGCGTAGGAAGTATGGGCATGAGAACAAATTGTAGAGTGTGGGAATCTGCTAATTTAAGTGGTGTCTAACAGCTACATCATATGTTTACATATTATCTTCACTGGCTCGAGTTCTGTTGCTCTCCACTCAGTGACTGGATTGCTCTTTCCTTCACAGTATACAATTGTCCCAAGAAATGCGAGAACCTCACAAATTTGTCAGTATGCACAGTCCGCTGCTTGTTATTTGATCCATGGTATAAAAGTTGCTTTGAAAATCGTTTTGGATCCAAACTCAGTATTCTGTTAAAGTAACACCTCCCAAACATTTGATATCCGCCACTCCAGAATTCTACCGCACCATTTCTTGTTTGTAAAGAATCATTGAACCAATCCTCTCCATCGAACGGAGGCAAGAACCCCCCGGGGCAGGCATGCTCGTGGAAGTACAGTATTTGAGATCGACTAGCCATCCAGCCAGCCTGTTGCCCTATCAGTGAATTAACACGTCGGGGGCGCTTCATAGCTGAATCGTTGTAAACGTTTCCCTCTCCCGACCAATAAGATCCAATATCTGCTCTATCTTCTACTGTCATGGCTGCAGCCCATCCTATATCTTCGGGATAATGTCTGACTCCCATCGCACTTATGTCTGTTTCCCAGAGCAGCAAATCGTCTTTCTTGGGATTTGCTGGGGTTCTGGGTCTTCCTGGTGGAACATTACAACATGCATTTGGATCCACCATCCCAAACTCGTCTTCATAACCAAGTGAAGGTGGTACGTTGTCTTTCCATTTGTAATTGTCAATATTTGATTGGCTCAAGAGAGGATGCTCAGATATACTTGAGTCCAAAACTTCTGTTCTAACAAAACCAGGCCATAATCTTCTCAAATCATCTGCTGTCATTGGATCTTGCACAACATCATTGCCAACTGTAGCCTTATCCCGACTTTTACCTCTAGTAGTCCTCTTATCTTCCAACGCATCATCTACATATACCTTGCCATCAGGTGAGCTTTCAGCCATTATTCTCAACCGATCAATCTCCGCCGACATCTCTAAAAAGTTCACTACATGATCCGCCATTATCCTCATATCATCTTCAAATGCGGTGAAGAAGTCATATTCCATAAGTTTATCTCTAACCACAAATCGGTGCTGTCTACTCAAACCATGTGGAGCCTGCTCAATTATTTGGTCCTCTCGCTTCAACTGGCCGTTGAATTTCTTTTCGTAGTACATGGGTATGGCATCCTCCCATACCTGTAAGCCCACTCCTTCAGGTAGAGCTTCTTGTATCATTTCCCTTCGAGAATCTAACAGTTTCTCAAAGCCGCAGATTAGATAAACGTCAACTTTCCATCCACGTTGGACCATACTGGAGACTCCGTCGACTAGAATGGGCAATACTAAGTCTTTTAACCGATCGGCACCGTGTGTAGTCCCACGTGTACCCTTATCATATTCGGCCAGGGTAGTGACTATGAATAACACACGGAACGGCGGTGCATCTTCTGTGAACTGATCGTGTGGCGATTGTGTAGCCAGAGAGAGGACATGCGATAAATCGTGTGGATGATTGGCTGGCTGTTCCGAGAGACGGCGTGATGTTACTGATTGATGCGATTGCTGATGCTGGTGGTGAAGGAGCAGTATGATGACTGGCAGTGAGATTATCAGAAAAAGAAGGCGTTGCTGGGACCAATAATTAGACGTCATGGTGGGTTGTATGTTGTATTCTCATCTTAAGGTTGATTCTGGTTGTGTGTCGTTTGTCGTCGTTATTTGTCGGTTCTTAGTTGTTTTAGTTGTTGCATGTTGAACCAATAGAACGATAATCCCAATCCCCCCCGCCCATCTTGCTTTCATAACAACTGTTCTACTATCGTAATCCGCAATGAGAGCAACAGTAACTATCTCACTAGTTTTGGCATCTGACATCATGTGGTGTCTCCGTGCAAACATTGCCCGGTACCCACCAATGATTAGCCTGACGGATAAAGCACAGCGAAGACATCGCATCGGCGGGGTAGACGCAAAACATTTGAAACGAGACACTATAAATCCTCGAAGGACGTTAGCTTTTTGCCATTATTGCAATATAAGTGCCCGATCTTTTAAGAAGCATACCACAAAGTTCAATTCGAAGTCACACCACACAAAATCGAGCTCTAATCTATCGATGTCTCTAATACCCATTCCAATCAATGAACTGACTGAAATAATCCCAGTTCCCAGTCGCCTGGCACCTACAGGCGATCAATATTTAACCTACCTAGGACGTACTCCATCCGAAAGATTCAACACATTATTCGAAGGATTCAGCATTGCGTTCCTGGGGAGTATGTTTGCCTACTTTATTTCCTTTGTAATTGGTGACTTCTTAGCAACCTTACTTGGTATAGTATTTCTATTTTGGCCAATATTAAGTCCGGAATTCAAAGCATATCAACGAAATTGGGAATTGATTGGCGGTAGAGATCTGGTTGATGTTTGGATGAAAGACGATGGTATCTTTAGAGGTATACCGCGAGATAAACGAGGTCTATATGGTGCCTATTATGTGACAAATATACAAGATGTTTGTGTTGTCGACGATGTATTAGCTCCAGCAGAAGATGAATATGATCTTGAGGAATTTATGGGATACAAAAGAGAGAAAGATGAGCTGGAGGCTATCACAGGTATCCCGTGGAAGTTACGCTTGAAGTTAATGGATGAAGAAAATCGGGGCATGCAAATTCATTGTCGAATGTCTGAAGACTATTTAGATGTTCAGCCTGGAATGGATATGGTAGGAGTTTTATTGAGTACCAGTACACAATTCACAGAATTGGCGGGCATGTCTGACTTCTGTGTACTTGATGACGAAGGTCCTGTGGCTTGGGTAGGCGATTATCCGTATCTCGTCAAGGACATGTTTTTGAGGACTTTAGAAAGCAATGGGGTGTTGGATAGTATACCATTAGATCGCAAAGAGAAACTCAAAGATGATGTTATGATAAGAAGAGGGATGACAGGAGGATAAAAACAAAAAGAAGTAACTTTTCCAAACTTTTCCAGTTTTTACCTTACCTTATCTTTGCAATATTATGTAATATCAATGTGAATCCTAGATAAAGGTAGGTTGTAGGTTAGTCGCTATCCTCGCTCATTGCATATTATTTTTTTCTGATTCCACAACAAACAACAACATCATTAGATCTAGATCTCATTAGATGATATCATGTTAGCGTTCAATGTGCTACTGGCGGCTTCGATTACACTACTAAGTGCGTCTGCCTTTCAATCTGGCTTCCCGCACGTATGCGTGATCGCCCCTCGTATTCATACTTCATCTGTTATGTTGACTGGTCAAGCTGATGATAACACCGAATCTTCTTTGGACAGGCGTGCCTTCTTTTCATCGACCGCCCAGAAAGCTGTTGCAGCATCTTTGGTTCTTACTACTACAGCTGAAGTCGCAATTGCTGATTCTTTTCCGAAGATCTATAAACCAGCACCACACTCGATGGACGACAAGATAGGTATGTAAGAAGTCATACATTTAAAATGAGTTACATCACCATATCATCTAGATAATGATCTAAAACTTCTATTTTCCGTTTTCGTATCAGTTGTAATCACTGGGGGAAACACAGGTCTTGGATTTGAATCTGTAAAGCGTTTAGCGGCAGCTGGGGCAACGGTTGTACTTACATCCCGAGATGAAGGCAAAGGTCAAAAGGCCGTCCAGGAGGCAAATGACTTTGTTAAGGCTAACGGAGAGGGAGGAAAGGTCATGTTAGCAAATTTAGATCTCTGCGATTTGGAAAATGTGAAGTCATTCAAGGGTCGTCTGGAGAAAATCATTGGAGACAAAAAAGTTGATGTACTTATGAACAATGCCGGTGTGATGGCCATTCCCGACAAAATACTTACTAAAGACGGATTCGAAAAGGTGATCATTGTGATTGAAGTACATATGAATATACTATTATTTTCTATTTGCCATTTTCTAATCATTTTTGTCAAACTTTATCAGACATTCCAAACCAACCATCTAGGTGAGCAGTGAGCATAAATATTGTCTTATGTGTCTTTTTATAGAAATCTTGTGTACCTGTTTGGAATAGGAATAACAACTGTTGTGTCTACTTTGCTCATTTTGCTCATTCCACTAGGACATTTTGTATTGACTGCAACAATTCTACCCCTTCTTTCCCCAAATAGTAGAATTATCAATGTGTCATCTCTAGGATATCAATTTGCTGGAAAGGGTCTTGACACTGACAATCTAAATGGCGAGCAGCAGTATGGACCATGGTCATCTTATGGACTCTCAAAGCTTGAAAATATTCTCTTCACAAATGAATTACAAAAACGCGCAAGACAATCCGACAAATGGTCTTCGTTGCAAGCATTTTCATTGCATCCTGGAGCCGTTCAGACTGATTTGGCAAGATACTTGATTGGCGAAGATAAATTCAATTCGATGAAAGAGAATGGATTTAGCAGCTGGACTGACAAGTTTTTCATGGAAACTATGGCGCGGTTCGTTAAGACTGTTGAAGAAGGAGCTTCTACCCAAGTATATCTTGCATCAGATGCTAGCATAAATCCAGGAATGGCTGGTAAATTCTTTGACAATGGCAATGTTGCAAAATTGCAACCCTTTGCCACAGATGATGAAAAAGCGCAAGAGTTGTGGGCAATATCTGAGAAATTATCTGGTGTTCAGTTCAACTTGTAAACAATGAATCAACACAAATTAACCCCAAATTTCACCTGAGTTTGAGTGCTAGATAAGGTATTCAAAATAATGAATCTCAACATGGTCTCATCTCCTGGAATACAGAGTTTTTATGCTTCATTCGTGTAAGGTAGATGTGCTAACTAGATATTCTGGTACATCTATTATACTAAACATCTTCTTCCAACGAAGGAGGATCCAACAAGTCGACCATCCTAGTCAACCACAACAAACAAGCCAAACTAACAAAATGACTCGTCAGCACATTGGTATTCGCTTGGACCACCAATACATCTAAAGGCTGTAAAGTCTGACTACTAATCGCCCCCATGTTAGCACCCAGTCCCACGACATTCTGCATTGCCTTTGCAACCAAAGTCCCAACTATATATTGTGCCCCTAATAGACTTGTTAGCAGCCCAATAAGATTCAACGTACATCCCACGGTAATTACTCTTCTCAATAAATTAGCTGCTTCTACCTGTGATGTATTCCGTCGCACAAATCGTTTTGCCAATCTTCTACCACCCCATGTCCAAATTATGGACATAATAGAAGTTACAATACCAATTCCGGGTAAGATGAATTTACTTGCTATTCGTCCAAATTCTATTGGAGAAGTGGTTTGTGATTGTAGTACATTTCGTGCGAATATGAAAGTTACGGAGGAGATGACTGTAAGAATAAGTTGTGACCACCAAGAGAGCCAACCTGCTGCAGTTAACTTCTGAGATGCTTTAAGCACTAGCGGGTCTATGCTCGAAGATTCTTGAGTGGATAGGTAATGATGTGTTTTGATGGATGCGTAAGTTGGACGCGATGGAAAGATACGTTGCTTGTGAATTGTTTTTTGGTGAGTGAGACGCGAATGTGTAAACGCAAATGCGTCAACACCAGCGTTGCTGATGTTAAGACAACTCAGTGAAGCCACCGTCCATAGGATTGCGGCCGACTTCATCGTAAAACTTCCTCACGGTCAAGAGTCAAGAAGTCAAGTAGATAAGAAGGGTCTGTTTTCACGGAAGGGTCAAGAGTTAGGCGTAGTACCCTGTATGGTACCTTACACCATAGAGTACCAATTACCAATATCACGAATCACGAATCACGAGCACGAGTATCATTTTCCCGCCACTTGTGTCGCCATCTCTCTCTCATCTCAACCACCGACCAATCATTTCCATAGCTTCCTCCAGCCAGAACCACAAGAACTTCCAACTTGTGTTGTCTGTTGTCTCGAAATCCACCGTCCATTTATCTATTACCCGACGAAACACCCGCGTCATATCAACAATACCACATTATATCGTACCATGCCCGTTTACAACTTCAAAAATATGGCCCCAGTGCCATCGGCCAACGACCTTGTCGACATTGTGTTGACGAGGACGCAACGAAGGACACCCACAGTAGTACATCCTGGTTACAAGATTTCTAGGATTAGATCTTTCTAGTGAGCTCCTCATTATTGATGATGCAGCCATCAGATCTGTGCTTGCATGATATACCTCAGAAATCTAACACCCCCTTTGTTCTACTGTCACGTTCTGTCATTAACCAGCATGCGTAAAATCAAATTCACCCAACAAACCATCTCGGATCGCCTCAGTAAGTCATATACCATCTCGTTCGACTGATGCTCACTAATGTCAGAGCTGTACCTCTCATGTCCTTTCATTTGTTAATTATGTACGCCTACGCCATTCAAGCACAAATGTTGACCGACTTCCCTCGCCTATCTGACATCCACCCCTTCTACTCTGATCTCTGCAACACCCTGTATGACCGTGATCACTACAAACTTGCATTGGGACAGATCAACACAGCCAAAACACTCGTGGATGCCGTTGCCCGTGATATGATCCGCATGGTCAAATACGGGGATTCCTTGTATCGATGCAAATGCTTGAAGAGGGCCGCATTAGGAAGGATGTGCACCATTCTCAAACGTCAAAAGGCCTCCTTGTCGTACCTCGAAGAAGTCCGTAAGCACATGTCCCGATTGCCGGCTTTGGACCCCAACACTCGAACTCTACTAATGTGCGGTCTACCCAATGTTGGAAAATCTTCCTTCATGAATAAAATCACACGCGCTAATGTCGACGTACAACCTTATGCCTTCACCACCAAAAGTCTCTTTGTGGGGCATACTGACTACAAGTATTTGCGTTGGCAAGTCATTGACACTCCTGGTATTTTAGATCACTCCCTAGAAGAAAGAAATACTATTGAAATGCAGGCCATTACTGCTCTTGCGCACTTGACATGTTCCGGTAAGTTTGTCTTGATATCATCCTCATCACTTTGTATCATTTGAACTTGGATGCCATTTCATCATTTAAATATTTTTTCATTAAACAGTATTGTACTTTATGGATATATCGGAACAGTGTGGATACACGATTGAACAACAGTGCAATCTATTTCGGAGTATTGCGCCATTGTTTGCAAATAAGCAGTTGGTGGTGGTGATTAATAAGATTGATCAACAGCCATGGGATACTTTGGAGAGTGAGAGGAAGAAAATGATCGAAGATTTGGTCAAGGAGAGTGGATCTAATACTACCATGTTGACTATGTCGAACGTTAGCGAAGAGGGAGTATCGGCAGTTAAGAACACCGCGTGTGATAAATTGCTGGCATCTCGCGTGGATTCACGTGTGAGTGGGAATAAAGTTGATTCGGTTATGAATCGTTTACAGGTTGTGTATCCGACCGCAAGAGATGGGATTACACGTGAAGCTTGTATTCCAGATTCTGTGCTGAGGGAGAGGGAGATGACGAAGACGAAGACTCGAAAGTCTAGAATTGGATATGCTCCTACCGTGGAGGACGATGACACTCCATCAGAAAGTGAAGACGAAGTGATGGATAGTGCTGCTGCTACTGAGTCAGGAAGGAAGAAGACAGCTCGTGAATTAATGTGGGAAAATGGCGGACCTGGAGTCTGGGCACCTGACTACCGCGAACAGTATGATCTTGCTGATCCGGAGTGGCGTTTTGATGCCATTCCCCAGATATTGGACGGTAAGAACATCGCTGATTACGTAGATCCTGATATTGAGGCGAAGCTTCTTCTTCTTGAAGAAGAGGAACAGCAACTTCAGGCTGAGTATGATGCTGCCAATATGGAGAGCATGGACGACGACGCAAGCCTGAACGAGATGGAGAAGGCAGCAGTGACTGAGATTCGTGATCGTATCAAGATCACTAGAAAATACAAGGAAAGGCCAGGAGGAAACAATCGTCCTGTCCTACCGCGTGAGGTTCGTGGCCGGGCCAAGGATAAGCACGACATTGATGCAAAATTAGACGGGAATGCCATTGAAAAACGTATGGAAAAGTATGGAGTGGACGCGTCAAAGATGGTGGAGCGAGGTAGAAAGCGTGAACGTGAAGGCCCTCGTGAACGTCGTCGTAAGGAAAGCGCTGCTGCCGACAGGGAAATGGAACACGGTGACGAAGAAATGACTGACATTAGTGGTCTTAGTAAGGGTGCTGCAAAGCGTGCCAAGAAGGAACGCGATCAATCCGTCAAACGTGAAAAAAGCCTTGCAAGGAGCCACTCTCGTCCTCGTGAGCCGTCTCAGATGGGTCTCAAGGATGAAAATATGGCAAAAGTTGCTAAGAAGGTGGAAAGTCAGGGGCAGATGCGTTGGCATGGAGGCAAAGGGGAGGGAGATCATACTAAGAGTGTGCACCTTGTTAAATGGATGAATACTGGCAAAAAGAGAAATGGCACACATTACTGCCGTTAGCTCTCAAATGGGATATTGAGGGGATCAGTAGCTAACAACACTGCTCAAAAATAAGTAGCGAATAATCTCTAAGCTTAGGTGATGATGTAAGACCATATCAACAAGAGTAGGATGAGAAGTAATCCAGCAGGTTTAGTTGTTATTTGTTTGCGTTTATGTGTGTTATGAGTGAAAAATATATATTGTGCACCTTAGGGACTTTTCTTTCCTCTGGCCTTGGCTTGTCTGTGATAATAACCACTATAATCAAGACGGAATAAAAGAAAACGCAACGCATCATGATTCAAGGTGGGTTGTTTGTTATCTTTACCCTCTCCGCAATCATCAAATACTTCCTTTTTGAGAATTTTCAATAAAGATCCCTGGTTGTTGAAATGAATGTTTGAGTAATAATGGTCAGTGCATAACATAATACCTTTCTTATTATAAGCTTACCAAGACTTTGTCAAAATCTTTTGATGTCTTTTCAACAAACTGGAATAATTTTGCATCAGCCAAGTAAATGAACACTCGGCCTTCTTCCTCATCCACAGTTTTTCTTCCCCAGCCTGACTTGGAGGTTTCAGCGACCATGCGCCGAGTGTGGGCTGATTTATCCAAGGCTGCTAGTGCATTGCCAAAGATGAAATCTTGGAACTTACCAAACCTTAACGCAATAGAAAGGAGCTTTCTAAGTAAATCTTCAAGAGATTTACCTTTATTCTGGTCATCTCCGGAATGTTTACTCAAGAGGGTCTTGACAAGAATATCGTTGAGATATTATGTCACCACAACAACGAATCAGCAATTTATCAACATTTTAAAAGTTCATACCTTCACAAGAATCTCATTGAGATACGAGTCATGAGCTGAAATAACTCCATCCAAGGTTGTTGCTTTGTTTACAGAGTGAAGTAGTCTCTCCCATCCATCCTCTAGCACCTCAAACATGAGGTAATTTTGCATATTCGAAATGAAATGAAGCATCGTTTGACGTGTGGAAGACATCCGTCTGAGAAGAAATGAGGAATGCCCGGCAGCATTACTGATATGTGGAGCATCAGCCCCTCCTGCCTTTGTTTCAATCAATATGGCGTGGTTCAGAGTTGTACTCTGCCTCCATGAATGGTTCAACATCCACTCAACCCTTTTCATACGAAAAAGGTACATGAATACCCGATGATATGATTCAATGGCAGTGGTATGGATGATCGCATCTAACGGACTGTCAATGGCATACTCCAGACAAACACAATCCCATGGATCAATAGATTCCTCTTTATCCTCCCATGGGATCAAATCCTCTGACTCATCCTTTGGCGGAGGTCCCATCCAATACCTATCTGGATCACTCTCATCCGTCATCAAGTTCATATTCAATCGTGTCAAGACGAAATCAGGCAGGAATCGCGCATTGGAAGTCGCGAGGGATTCATCTAATACAGAATTGAGGGAATGGGAGTATATTCCTGCGAGAGAGGTTCGGCCACGAAATTCTTGGTGTAAACTCTCTACTAATGAGGAGACAAAGTCCCCTTGTCCCAGGAAGAGAAACCGTTTGATAGCATGCAAATGTGCAATCAGTTTATGTTGATTGAGGAGAGAGTCCAGAATGTGACGGTGGATTTGAGTGGAGGACTTAGTAACTATGTCATGCAGGGAAGAAATGCATCGCGATTCATCTTCGTATTCTTCAAGATCAATCAACGTGACGAAGTCATAACCATGCTCCTTTTTTTCCTCTTCGAACATGTCGGAATCATTCTGATTATTTTCACCATCAATCTCCCACTCAACATCCATTAAACAGTACCTAACAAAATTTATTCCTTTCCCTACCAACAGAACCTCCTTTGCCACATCCTCCGTCATAATCTGTTTGGGAATTTGTCCCTCAACAAGCACAAATCGTCTATGCCATGAAAAATATCCAGAAGACATACTACATTCATGTTGCTTCGAAAGTTCCATAACAAAGAATTCGGAATGAACATCTTCCAATGATCCTTGTGTAATCCACTGGTGAAGCATAGCATACCAAGGCTTAGATACTTCGGCGGATATAGACCGGACCAAACGTGAATGCTGTGACTCGCCATAGCTATGCGATAACACCGCTGATAATAATTTTCCCCCGCGTAAATTCTTAATACCAACTCCGTCAGCTATCATTGCCAATGATCGCAATCTATCTCGAACAGATGGGAGACACACGACCAAACCTCGCAGTGTCATTCCTCTACCACTTTTAGCATCGGTTGTTTGATTCAACCCCAACCCATCCTCAAAATTGGCGAGCGTTGAATAATACCATTCTAATTCATCTTTCATTCTCACAGAGAGCGCTTGAGTGACAGAACACGCGTATTCCATATTGTCGATCGTACTGCAAAAGTTAGATATCCTCGAATACAGCAAACCGCATTGGGCACAGAGTGAGATAGCATCCTGCGCACCACTTTGCAGCAGGGAGAGGTGGGACGATTGGAACAGCAAGAATTGTTCGTCATCCACACTGACCTCATCACCGTCTGAACCTATGGGATTAGACCATAATGTTCCAACCCGTGGATGGGCTATCACCCCGGTAAACAAATTTTCATCCATTCGATTTTGGCCCTCACCAAAGCGAAAAAAAACGCCATTGATATGGCGCAATATGAGAACGATTAGTTCACGGAGGAGGGATTGTTCAAAGTAGATGTGGGCCGATGAATCAAGTTTGACCTTCGTCATGTTGGAAAGTGGAAAATAAAACATAAAATCAAGGGACGGACACAAGAGAACAGTATCATGATGACTAGCAGGCTGCGCCTGGCTATAGCGCCCGTGCGTGCCAAGAGCGTGCAGTAAAAAAATGCACAACAGTACAATAGCTAGAAGAAGTAGCTAGAGCTAGAGCACAATGCAAACATGCGTTGTATTTGTAACCGTAATATTTTAATAGTACAATCATGTGATTGTGTGTATTTCTAATGTGAAGAATATTTGACTTAACAACTTAATCAACTCTCTAAAATAGTCGTTCAAGTAGTAATGCACCATGATTGTAATCATTCGTAGTACCCCCCCATTACCCCCACTGCCTTTATACTTTATTGAGAATTCATTTTCATTACGACAAAAGCTCTCCCCAAATTAAGGCATCTCATACTCATCAAATATCATTCTGTGTTTGAGACTTTATTGAGAATTCATTTTCATTACGACAAGAGCTCTCCCCAAATTAAGGCATCTCATACTCATCAAATATCATTCTGTGTTTGTGAGGAGCGCCTCTATTTTGAGATTCAGTAATGCTCATAAAATGCATTGGCTTTCCAAACTTTTTGTTCATAACTTTGATATCTTCCCTGATTCGCCTCTTGGTGACCTCGGTGTCTTTCTTTTTCTGCTCTATTGATGGCATCATGCTACTAATTATTTTGTGCTGGTTGTGATTATATCTTATGATAATGATAGCTCACAAGAACTGCGGTCACTCAAGACTTTGAGATTAGTAGAGGAAGGGGAGTACAAAAGTAGTACTACGGAAGTGTAGTTGCTCTTGTGACAATTTGCTCACAATCAAGAGAACTCGCCAGGCGGGCCACCAGAGGCAAGACTTGATTAGAGCTGACGGACGGTTGAACAAGAGGATCGCTTTAACTTCAAGATGAGAAGCAGGATAGTCTCTCCGCATCCTTCATCTTTTCTCCGTGTGTGCAAACTTCAACATAAATCGACCGCGCAACAGAAGAACAACGGAGAAACCCAAGCCCACAACTCACTTACTANTCTTTCTATTGATCACATTTTTAGTGATGATGTCTCTCTCGGACTTAATCTTATCTTCTATCTTATATTCACTATTCACACAGCTGCTTCTTCTTTCCGCTTTCCGATTGACTGAATACATAGTGTGTAGATGTAGATGTTGGTAGGTATTATGGTGACTGTTTCGTCAGTGTGTGAGCTGGTGTGAGTGTAGTTCTCAAGTCATGTTTTACTTAGTAGCTAAATCAATACAGATACAGCAATCAACATGTGCGAGCTTATTGGTTAAAGTTAAGGTAACAGTTTTACATGCAACATTTGTACTACAGCTTCTTTTTACTTCTTTTTAAATCAAAAAAATCTTGCAGCGGCTGCTTCGTAATATGAATAATGTCAGTGTTTGTTGCACACTGCAGATTAAGTAATAATTTAGGGCCCAAATATTGACATCAACGAAGGCTATATTTTTGTTCACTCCAATGTGCCAAGACAATATTCAACCTGTGTGAAGCAATACTTAGACCTCTAGAGAGCAGACAAGTTCTAATAATGAAACTTTCACATTGATGCAACGAAGCATCATCCTTGAACATCCCAACATAAAATTTCTTTCAGCATTAACACAAACTCCTCTATTTTGTAGCTTGACACTGATCACGATCAAGATTCAATAACCAGCTGAAAATTAGTTGCAGTGCACTTGTGCTGACTTGTGTTTAAAAGTAGCAAATGGAAATTTTAAGTTTGTTTGTCATGTTTGAACTGTGATTACCAGTGACAGATTCTTCCTGCCCATTTTTGCAAAGAAGCCAAAGATTTGTGTTTTTTCTTTGGCATTCTTTTTAAAAACTCCAAGTTAAATCACCTAAAAGTAGGCCTAATCTATACCCACCTGAGGCTGATACTATTCTTTTCATATTCTGACCACTGGTGAAAATTCTCAACAGATGGTTGGGCTTGTGCCCGTACAGAATACAGATGCTGATTGAACATTATTAACCTTAACCAAGTCATTTGCTGCACACATGCTTAACTATGATAAGGAAAAAGACACTGATGACAGTGCGCAAAAATGTAGACAAGCTAAAAGCTCAAGTGTCTAATAAACGCTAGGCTTGGTGTTGTCCATTTACAGTGTGCACTCTTTTTGGTTTTGGTGTCAGGGCCTAGATAATATCAGCAATTTTGGTCTAGTCTAGCATGTTGTAAAGGAAAAAAATATTTCAGTGAGCTTTATTACTGAAAACTATCTAGACATAGTTTTGTGATTTTGAGTTGATTTCTTGTGAGAAGCCTTGCCGGACATTGCCTGTTGAATGAAAGCTTTGATAGCTTACTTGGCACTTGGAGTTTTTGGTACTAGACATAATATAAGTCACTTGTTTATAATGTCCCCCAAGCTTCCTTCCTATAGCTGTGCCTGTTGCAGTTTACATAAGACAAAATGCTGGGGCACAGCTATGAAAAGAAGGGTGTAGTGGTGGTGGAATTGTTTGGACGGGAGGAAACGCAGAAAAAGAATTGTGTGCTTTGCGCCTTGCCCAATAAGGTCAAACTAAGAAAACACATCACATCAGGCCATCATTGGAATAGGCCACATCCATGTTGCGACTGTTGATTGTTGCAGTGAGTGTTTTGCATAGTAGTACCCAGTGAAAACTTTCTCCCCTTCCTCCCCTGCCTCCCCATCCTTTAACCAATGGTCACTGGGCAGTTTAGTTTCACTGACGGGGTTTCCGGGTTCAGAACAGAACAGAACAACATAAGAAATTAGGTACTCATTATTACTACTACTACCTCTAGACACTTTAACCAATCATGGGGTCTTCATACGCCGAGAGTTCAAAACAAGCACCATAGTTTTGGAACCACACACCTTCCTCTTCCTCTCCTAGTCTCCACTCTCTTATTGCAACATGCTACTGCGCACACAAAGTCAGAATTTGCGCAAAGTTGGATTTTTAACTTACTACTAGTAAAGTACGTGTATCGACCGCTACTAGGAACAAAATTACCTTTACTCCAAAGTCATGACTTTTCAAATATTGAGGTAAAGTAAAGATAAAATGGGGTTAAATTGGAGTAATTACTGGTGAAATCAAGTAATATGAGGTAATATCGAAGGTTTACTAGTAAAGTAACACTAAAATTTTTGGAGTAAAGGAGGTAAAATGCAGTATAAACACCACGTAAAGTAAAGGAATTTGGTTCCTAGGACCCCGCTGCAATGAACTGCTGAACACCAACACGTTCAACAACTCAACTAATTTGGCAACCAATCGCTTTGACATAGTGTTCCCGAAGTCAAGTTTGTTACCGAAGTTACAAGTTTGACGCGATTGGACTCCTCCCGTCATTGCAAAGCCGATGATGTGTGGTCTTCTTTTTTACCATTTTTGTGTGGTGAATTGCCTAGTTAAATCACCTCATAAGTTAGCCTATTGAACGAGGTCCTATGGCCATCATAGCTCCACAAATGTTCAACCCACCGACTAAAGCTTTCAACTTCAACAGAGGTGTTGCTTGTGCCAATACCTATGCTGGGTTGAGCTTCATCATGGAGCTATATGCTGTCAACATCATAGGCTAACATCGAGGTCAATCGCCATGGTTTCATTGTAGAAAAGGCTTAAACTTTGTTTGCGGAGTAGCATGTTGGATTAGGGCGTGGGGCACAGCACAGCTCCCTACCGTATTTTGAGGAGGGTGTAAATGATGACGTGTTCGATCACTTCTATGTGGAGGGGCGCACGCCCCCCGTACTGCATTTTGTGCGCCCTAATCCAACATGGCCATGGCTAGCGAAGGTCCAGATTTTTGAGATCTCGCCGTTTATGTCACACAATGTGTGACATACTTAACAGTATGACACCTATCTCAAATAGGACGTCGTAAAATAGCCCAAATAGTGGTGTCAGACTGACATAGCCATGTCTTACAGTGACGTCACAAGGAGGATTATTGCGTCACAATGACGTCATGTCAGTTGGACGCCTAAAATACTGATAACTTCCGTTCAACGGAATGTTCTGAGAAAGGCTCACTGTATAGATGAGAAGATGTTAGGTTTGTCACGACCACAAGTGTTGGATCAGCCCTTGTGGTCTTAGAATGCTCTGCTAGCTAACTAAACTAATCATAATATTATCATCATGATCATGAACAATTATTCCTTTATCTCTACAATTCATCGAATCGGACCGTGTCACAGACACGCCAGCAGGCTGTCTCCTCCCGCAGGTATTATCATCGTCGTACGACTTCATCCTAAAAAAACGGCAGAAAATAGGCACTTTGCTGTCCTACCCAGGTGTCAGCAATGAGAAGCTAACTCGAACTCTCTCTAACTCATCACTCAACTCTCTCTCCCCACTCAAACTCTCCCGCTCTCCCCAGAGGTTGTTTGGTGTCTGTTCACTGCGCCAGCAGTCTCTAGTTATCACACCGACATCGACTCTACATGTTGGCGGTTGCCGAAATATGCCGAGAATTTGGCCGACTAAACCCACAGGCCTATCCAGTACTGTGTAATGTAAGTGCTTCTCACTTGGGTGAAGTAGTTCCAAAAACAAAACAAGAAAAAATAGAAGTGACCTGAATTGCTTTCGGCGCCTGACTACGATTTCGGCAAGGGTCATCGGCTTCGC
>JALLPH010000813.1:0-14516 GCA_036939855.1 Cyclotella choctawhatcheeana
GCGCTCTTCCGATCTGTGGCAAGCCTGCGTGCACGCAATAATATTATATTTTTCAATAAGCTAGGTACCATAGCTAGTGAAAGGTAACTCCCCGCTAGCTCCTAGCTCCCCTACTATCTCTACTATGCTCCCAATAGCACTACCAACAGCTACCAACTAGTCACCATAACTGCGTCTTGTGTCCTCATCCAAAAGAAGAGAACGGGCGATGGCACTACTTGGTGCAGTGCACTGCTTGATGTTGGCCATTCAAATGGCCAAGTTTGGTGCAGCCTTCACAGATTCATATTGTACTCGGAAGAGGCAAACGCAGAGACTGTCGCTGTCCAGGAAAACGACGACAGATCTTTTTTTGTCCCCACGCGATGATACTACATTCCAAGAACAATTGGCGAAGGTATTTGTAACCAGAGACAAATTCGTGCCCTTGTCCCTTGCGGGAAGGTCTATTCAAATGAAGAGTGATTTGGCCATTGATATTCTTTATTTGTCAGATCCCTATGGAAGCAAGAAAATGCAAGACGCTTACAACAAATACATTGAATCACAAGACGAATACAACCAGTGCACGATTGATGCTATTTCCATACCATTATCACCAAACGACTCTCCTTCTATTCGTCTCCTTTCTCGTGCCTATTCGAAAGTTCCTCTTTCCAAATCAAACATGCTAGTTCTCAATTCTGTACTGGTTAACCGAGGTGGAGGACTATTTGACAATCTCCCTTTTGCGACATGGAGTATTGATCCCGATTTAAATGAGCGAGATGCTGCAAACAATGTAGTGGACGAAAGGTATACAATGGGTAAAAGAGTAGCGTATCAAAGATTCATGGGGAAGGATTGGAGAGGAAGGTTATCAAGTCAATTAAATGATCTCTTGGGTGACACAGAAGACAAACAATTCACCGATGAAAACTTGATGTCTTCTCTGTCGAAACGAATATTAGAAGTGGAAGTGGAGGACGCCCGGACTGAGGTGGCGGGTTTCGAGCAACAGTTGGCAGTGAAAACCACTGCAATATTGAACAATGTCACTCATTCTAATGATGATATTGAAGAAAAGCTGGACGAGGCCAGATTGAGATTGCAAGTTGCAGAATCTTCTCTTGGTGATCTGATAGGCAAATCAAAAGACTCTACAGTTCGATCTACTTTAAGCACGATTGTGACCAACTTGAATGGACAGATGAAAGAAGCACCATATCGAGGTGCGATAGGTTATCCTCCAAAAACAGCAAGCCCAGATGATAAATCGAAGAGTTACACTTCTCCTTATAGTCTGTTGCTCGAGATAATCAATGAACAATTGCATTCTGACGTCATTGCATGTGTATTGGAAGAAGCCAGTCTATTTGAAGGAAATTTAGTCCTTGGTGGGGCTATTGTACTTCAACGTAGGGGCAAATCCAAATCAACTATTATTGCTGGAGAAAGAGTCCTCTATATTGACAGTGAAGATGACATTGGCAATATTGATGTGTTGCCTGGAACACTGTTTGTTGTGGAGTGTTATCTAGATGAGGCGGTGGGTTTGGCAACTGAGACGGGAATGCCAATCTATTTGGAGACTAGAATATGGAATAGAGCGGGTGGCTGTCCCGTTGAGATCAACCTGAGAGAGGCATCAAACATTCGGAATATCACTGTCGCTGACTGTTTGCCAATTCTAAAACCGACTGATGAGTTTAGGACTGTAGCAATAGAGGGAGAGAGTGTGGCATCTGAAACAGATGCAAATTCAGTACGCATACCAATCCCAACTTCCACCAACATTTTTGACAAACTGAATCAAATGTTACCATCAAGAAAGGAAAATACACCAGTATTCTCAACGTACTCACCTATAAGCTCTCTTCAAGAGTATGACTCTCTAACAAATGACGACAAAGCACGAACATTACTCAAGTTGGAAAGCTTCCAGGGTATTTTGCCTAGGCCAAGAGTAGTGCGAGAATCTCCGTCTGCCATTGATAATTTGATGTTGCCATTGATAGATGAGTCGGTCCGTCGGCAGTATCGGATTAGAGAAGCCGAACGAAGTAATGATTATGAAACAGTCAATGCATTGAAATCTGAAATGAGCCCAAGGCAATCTTTGTTGGAGCAAGCACGAGTTGCTTGGGAGAATGGGCGTGAGAAAGAGGCGGAAATATTAGAAAATGAAGCAGATATGCTAAAAGCCACTAAGGCAGATTATACTCAAGATGAAGGTGCTTACAGTACATTCCTGGATAGAGATGATTGGTATGAACGCGAAACGCAAGCAAGAATAGCACGATATAAAAAGTCTAGGGGCATTGATTGATGTTGGAATAAACTATTTACATCTGTACATTAATATATGAACTTTCTTGAGCCTAGACTTTCCGTAACAAAAATACACACTTTTCATAATCTGAAAAGAAGCCACCATACAAATATGGGTTCCCAAACCAATGTGCCACTGGCAAGGATGACATGATAATTGCCAAAGTTACAATTGGTCTCGGTGTGATCCTTCCCAGAGATTGCACAATATTTGACCCAACAATGAGCCTCTCTATCATGATAACTTTAAAATTCCAGATGAAAAAAGCACTACTCGAACCAATGTGAACATTTCCAGAAAGCATCCGTCCATATACCACCACTGCGTGAACCAGCCATTCATGAAAGAGACCTGATGCAACGAAAACCATCAGAGAAGCAAGTGTGACAGAATTAAGGTACTTTCGAACTGGTTTATATACACCCCTTTTCATTACATTGTGTACAATCAGATTCCACCTCCTGCCCCAAAAATCTGATGGACTCGTCGCCTCTAACATAGGATTTCGCATTGACCTGAGAACTTTGTAACCCGTGATGACCTGGACAGCGTTACCCATACAAGCGTCGCCTAAGGCCAATGCTTGTTGGAAGAAAACTGCAATAAAGAAACAATTTCCTAAATGTCTTGGTTGCAGATGCTTTAAATGTACTCCATCAAAGAATTCGCCAGCACTTGTATCACCAAAAGGTGTGTAGTTATAATACGATAGGAAGGAAACTAGTGCACATATGCGAAGTACTGAAAGGACGACATTCTTTGCACTGTCGATGTAATCAGCCATTGTGGCAAATTCAGGTTCACCTGATTCCTTATTAAACACCAACTCAGTTGGAACCGAGAAATATTGGCAATACACCTTGAATGATGACTTGGCACCAACGGGAACGAATCCAAATACTGCCTCCAATGTCTTGAACATATACAAAACCAATGGTGTGCAAATTGTAAATCGCACAGCAGTATTGTTGACACTAAGTGCATCAAATAATATATAGGGAATAAGGCACGAAGAAGCTAGCAGTAGCGTTCCAACAGATAGTTTGCGTAGAGAAAGTTTCTGATCCGGTAGCACGAGATAGTACAGAATGATTGAGAATAGCAACCCAAATGCCATCGATATAGATATCCCCAACGTTAGATTCAGGACTGTTTGTGCTTCCGGAAGAACCAATTCATATTTCCCTCTTATGCCATATCTATCCAAATAGGGCCCACCAAAAGCCTGCGATAGGTCAAATTCAAACGATAGATCTAATGATGCCAATGTATTTTGCACATCATCGATGGAGGTTGGTAGGAAACATGATTGTTCAATTGTCGATTTATTTAATAGGTCGACGATGCTTGAATTGGAGGTTGACGAGATGGTCGTCATCGTCTCAAGAGTACAGATTATTATGGATTATGATCATCATTGTACTGACCATCTCTGACCATCTTCATCTTGATCTTGCTTGATGGAGTTCTTTGTTTCCATTCTTACATCGTATCGTCGCGTCACTCGTTTTACCACATAAAGCTCACAGCTCGTCACCCACCACCACCCACCAGCGCGATGAGTCAGACAGTCGCACCTACCTTTAGTCGCACACACAACTCGGGCCGAAGATATGGTACCTAGGCAGGTTGAGGCAGAGGCAGAATCTGGCAGAATTCACTTTTAAACTGTGATACCTTAGACGATATACCCAGTTCAGTGATAGTAGTCCCACTATTATGGTTGTATTCCCTTGGTTGTACAATTATTTACATGTCTATATTATTGATTTCACAAGTCCATCCACTGGCTTGGAACAATCTCATCACTCAATCCAATGAATTGTCTAAATGCTCCCTTGCGATAGTAATCTCGAAAGTAAGGTTTATCTGTATAAACCATAAAGTTCTGACCTAGTTCATATTTCACTGAGTATAGAGTCTTCTCGCCTGTGTTCGATGTATGCTCTACCTTGGCCTGGTAAGCATATGTATTTGTGCCTTCTATGGGACCATAATCGAGTATTTCACAAGGGACAAATTTGGGGTCGTTGGTCGAATATCCCTTGAGTTTCTTACCATCATTGAGCCCATCTGCATCACCAGGCAAGCCAAAACCACAACGAGTCATTATGCCAGGATTGTTCAATGACTCCTGTTGAAATTCAGCTACTGTTTTGATCGTTTCCTGCCCTTCGGTATTGAAATCGACAATTGTCTTTGCACCAAGGGTATCTGTGAAATTCCTGGATGATGATTTTGACTCCCAATTGACTATGTGTTGAGCCCATCGTTCCTCCCATTCTTCGCCGTAGTATAACAAGATCTCCTCTCCTCGTGAAATATCTCTTGTAGCTATGATATCAAAAAGTAATCCAGTGGCTTCTTTCTTCTTCATTTCCTCCAAAGACGAATTAAGCCATTCTGATTTGTGATAGGGTAAAGTTGACCAACGAATCATTGCATTGGCATCTTTTCTATTCGCATGATTTATTAAACTGACAGAGGGTGCAGTGGGAAAAAACAGTAAGGAAGAATCAGGATGTCCAAAGAAGTAGTTCAGAATCAATTGATGGCCGGCTTCTCGTCTTCTACCATTTCGTTCTTTGAACAATTTGAGATGCTCTCTACCCATTGTCACTAACGGGGTAGTAGTAATCACTCCTCCTTTCGATATTGATTTAGCAGCAAATGCTCCTTTTCCAGCTTGTGGAATTGTAGAGGTACCACCAGCAAGATTATCCAGGCATGCTCCATTCTCTTTTAGCCATTGCTGTGATCTAATTGAATCTCTGGCAGAGAATCTAGCAGTGCCCATATCAATAGCTGCAGGAACATCTTCCACTCTGTCTGGTAAGGCAGTTCTCAATCTTTTGTCACTTGCGTCCGTGTTTTTGAGTATAAGTTCATATGCTCGCTTATTGTCATTGTATTGTCGTGCAAATGTTTCAAGGATTTCATCAGCCTGTTCGTAATGATCTTTGGATGGGATAAATCCTCCAAATTCTTTCTCCGCATTTTCATACCACTATAATAAAGCATCAGCATCAGCATCAGAAAATATCAATATATGATTTTCATGTGCGCAACAAATGCTCACCTGGGGACCATAATTCAAAAACATTTCTTCACCGGCCTCCAAATCTCTCAGACTTTTATACCGTAACCCAGAATGCCAAGTATACCCACCTCTTCCTACATCCTCCATAGTACTAAATTTACTTCCCTCCACTGCAAAATTATCCGTCCCGTCTAACCACGGCTCGTTCTTCCATTTACTATAATGATCAACATTGATTAATCCATAATGACAATTGGCCATCATTCCAATACCCACACAGACACTTTCACCGTGTTGAACTTCATGTTCTCCGTATCTCAAAGGGGTCGCACTCCAAACGTAATTTCCAAGAAGGTTTTGTTGGTAAGCTCGCGACGGGTCGTGAAAGTCGGGGTCTTGGAGTAGTATTCCCAGTTGAGGTGTGCCAAGTAAAGTCTCTTTGGGGATAGCTTTGGAGGTGTAAAGACCCAAGCCGGCGAGGGGGATGGAAGAGGGTGCTAGGTATGTATTGCAAGGGTCGGGATCATCATAATTGTTAGCATTGCTGGTTGATGGGTCGGTACTCTTTGCGCGGATTTGTTTGTAGTGGAATGGATCGTCCTTCAAATCAGATCTAGATCTACGGGCTATTAGGTACGCTTCTTTGTCGCCTCGTGAGTAGGTCACGCCTCCAGCGTTCACGAGGCTGCATTGAATGTAAACCGAGAGGAGTAAGAGGAGCTGGCGAGAAGACATGCTAAACCGTTTGTGATGAATAGACGCTAATGGGCCGGGGCCGGCGGGGGCGGCCATGATATAATCCTCCTATCTCTAAAACGCGCCTCGCGTCCGTCGTCCTCTGACTATCCTCTGACGGGAAAGAACTTCTGATGTAAGAACCTGCTACATCAATGAGGTTGATTGAATGTTATTCTCTTCAATTGCTGGGCAAGATATTTCGTATTATACACTGTTCGAAGTAGGACAACACGGATGATGCGAATATTATTGCAGGATGATGCGAAGAGCGAAGAAGATTCAGTAGCTCGGGATAAGTGCTGTTTACAAGGTGTTAAGAAATACATACATCACAACTAGTTCTAATCCGAGGAAGCTGATTGACCGCACTTCTCTCTATAATCCTTCAGCATGATCAGGGCAGCTTCAGCCCTCCTCTGAACTCCTTCACCCTTCTGCATTCCTTCAATATAGGGGTAATTCTTCTTTTCTTCTGCCAACTGTTCTACAGCGTAATGAGAGAGATGAGCTCCCAACTTGTTTGCCAGTGCACAATCAATCTGCGGCCTCTGTTCACCGTACTGAGCTGAATAAGGAAAGCCATACGAGTAATTATTCCTCCATAACGTAACGCCCATTTCATCCTCTGTTAGAAAATCATGTAGCAGCTTGAGCACGAACATATCCGTGATTTTCTCTAATCCAAAGTCTTCAGATATGGCATCTATCATTAAACTAGATAATTGACGCCAGCCTTGTTTGTCTGCGTGAATGAGAGTTGGTACATGAGCTGCCCAACTTTTAAAGCCTGGTTGCTTTGCTAATTCTATGCCCTTATCTCCCGTTAATGTCAGTGGAAAGAAATCACTGTCAATGAAAATAAAGATGTGTCGCTTCAGTCTTCAGTGGATAACGCATATCAAAGAATACAAACCAAGTCAGTCAACTTACTAATCACTCATCCATCCCCCATTCGGACTATCATTCGCAGCCATGGCCAGCCACCTCCAAAAACACCGTTGGTTATATTCGGTAACCCCATTCTCCAACAATTTATTCTTCATATCTTCAAACTCAGGATGTTTCCTCGCATCTTTTTCGCCTAATATTTTTGTATTCCATCCGTTAGCACGCCACGCTTCCTCCCATGCGCGAAGTAATGATTCGTGACCCTCTTGTGTCATTCCGCAGCAGCCTCCCTCAACCGGTTCGTAGAAGGTTGCCATTGTGGGTTTGGCATCGGAGGAAGAGGAGTTGGGTTCTGCTGATAGATGTCGTCGTTGGCTAGTGGAAGAGAGGTCATCGAAATAATTCATTAGTGCCAGTGCTCCTGCAAACACAATAAGGCGCTTCAGCATCATCTTTCCGTTGATCAAATCGGCTGCCATGGTTGAAACCAACATTCGTCTCGCTCTGTACTTTTATCTACTTTTATTCTCTTGTTGGTCGTGGAATAATAAAGCGTCAACTGTGACGGTCGTCTGTTGTGGGTTGTGGAAGGTTGTGGTTGTGGATGACCGGACCCACCTCGACAAAATGCCTTTCGGAGAAACTTTGGGGTCATATTTATTCCATATGGAATATTAGACACTCTTCACTTCACGGTTCACGGGCACGGGCCCCTCGCCTCCATCATGCCTCCATGAACCTCAGATGTCCTACTAGAGGTACATGAACACCAACCTCTACGAACCACGACATCCTCCACAATTCTACTTCCGCTCCAACTCCGCCGACAATGCACATAATGAGGACCACATCTGAATCGAACCCCAAATACCGTATATTTATTGCAGGGGTCCTTGCGATCTCGATTCACTCCCTTCTCTTCTCACCTTCGCTCAGCCGACGATCACTTCGAGCATTACCCGACATCAGTGAAGCAAGATATCTGTATGAGACGGATAGTACGTTACCCCCGTGGGCTCATTTTAATTTACAGAGTGTACATTCGAGACCCGATGAGACGGAAACACCAATTTTTTGGCATATTCCCAAGGTTAGTTCGATTATGTGCATGTGCAGCTAACATTTCATAATTCCACTGTTCAGATCTGAATGAACCCGCCCCGTTTGCCTGAACACAGTGCGGGGGGACAACTGCCAAACGATTCTATGGTGACTGCTTAGAACTAACTCTAGCCAATCGTCTTGGAGCCAGTCCTAAATTCGGTCATGATCAAGACACAGAGATCATCGCGTTTCAGCCATTCCCATCGTCAACTCAGAAGCTAGTAAATGTCGATACTACCACTGAACAAGGTATTTTACGAGCCAAAGAATTGGGATTGGCGGAATCTCAAGTTGCAGATCTCATTTTTACAAGTGATATTAACTTTGCATCACAGCATATCTTTGATAGACTGCATAAGGGTCGAGTCTTCGCCTTTTTTCGGTAAGTTCGTTGTCAATAGTACATTAGGAAAGTTAGAAAGCTCTATCGCTAACAAGCTAATCTTCCCTTATAACAGTCATCCCATTGACAGACTGGTTAGTAAATTCTACTACTTGCAAACAGCCACCTGGGAAAACACGTATAGACCAGAATGGAAGGACTTGTCTCTCTTGGAATGGGCTACCTCCCACAACGCAGATGAAAATCACATGGTCAAAAAGATTCTGGGAAAGAAACTAAATGATGAAGCAGGTCTTACAGATCTCATCGCAGCCAAAGAAATAATCAGACATAAATTCTTTGTAGGCAAAATGGATGACATGGAAGAAAGTATCAAGAGATTTAATATTGTTATGGGTGTGGACAATAGTGCCGAAAAGACTAAACAGTGCATTAAAGAATATTTTGGAAAGGATGAGGTGGCAGAGGTCTCAGATGCGTCGACGGAATTGAGCGAAGAGGATAGAAGAAAGGCCGCTGATAATAAGAACTCTCATTCTCATCCCAAGGCAAGTAATGTTTCTGCCTTATTGCATCATACATCATATGTCAGTCTAACTGAGTTTATTTGACTGCTCTTGCTATTCAGGTAATTGAAGGAAGCCCTGAGTGGGATCTACTAGCCGAACGTAACTCCCTCGACATGATCCTATATAGCTACATCCAACTGTTATTTATTCAACAGAAGCATATTGTTGAAGAATTTCGAAATTGGCAATATGCTGTTGTGTCTTGAGAGACTGCTGCTCTGTGTCAAGCCAACCATCCACGAAGTTCTTACAAGTTGTAGATGATTTAGTTCTAATCCGACGTATATTATTCTTTCCAATCAGTCCATGCATGATTAATAATTGAAACTAGTGACACTCTTATGCCCTCATTCTTTGAACAACATAAGCCAACTATCGAAGTGTATGAGGCCACCGAGGTTCCTACAAGTTGTGTAGTTTATTTATATTACCTTAGCAATGTACAGTCATCATATTTTTAGGGGTAGATGCAGTCATGCAGTGTGCCGGCCGTGGTGGATCCCGCTTGCTAAAGAAGTACCAACCGCGTCCAGCGTCCACACCGAAGTCTTTTGATTTGGTCTTTTAGAGCTCTACCCTACCTGAGCTATAACGTATAACACCACAATGGCGATATCTGTTCTGAATACAGCCACCGCCATAGGCCTCTATCTGGTCGTGTCAACGCTCGTATTCATCCATTTCCGTCACTCTATGCCATCTCTCTCAATTACATCCCTCTTAATATTCAACAATCTAAACATCTTCATTTCGTACTGTGAAATATGCCTTGGACGCCACATACTCCACATTCAATCAGATTACAAAAAGCTCCGTTCTAAATACCAAGGGAATGAATGGGGTGCATGTATACAATATCTAACAATGCCTCTAACGATAGAACAGTGCTTCGATGGACGGATATGGAGTAAAATGTGGTCCACCTATGCATTGTACGACCCGTCATATCAGAATCATGAATCATTCGGTTTCTTTATTGATTTTGGGAACGGCATGTCAACTATCCCTCCCTCTTTGTTGATGAATTTGGCAACAGTTTGGTATAAGGAGGATACGCTGTCGCCTTTATTGGTGGGATGTGTTGGAATAGCAATGTACTGGCAGGTTTTGTATGGGACTCTGATTTATATTCTTAGTTTTGTGTTTAACAAGAGGTACGAGGGCAAATCACTTACAGAAGTGGTTCTATTTGTTGGATTGACGAATGGGATTTGGTTTGTATTTCCAATGATCGGTATTTGGTCATGCGTGATTGTTCTGAGGGATGGAAATCTGGAGGTCTTTCAGTGATCAATACATTTTATGACTGCACTGACTGGTCTGCAGACACAGCTAATATCGAAAGTTGAATAAAGGTTCTATCTCCGTAGGAGCAAGTGATATTGCAAGTAAGATATCAAACTATTTCTTGTTAATCTATATTGCGATCATCTAAACAGAGAGCATCAACCTACAGTAGCACGTAGCTTGGTTCCATGACTCTATCAACACACATAAATTGAATTTTGACCGTAACATCTCATCCATTATCATATCTAGAGGCTCTTGCTTGGTGGTATATTATGGTAGTAGGCTTTAAACTTCCTTCATCTTTTAGCTGTCATTTCTATGAATCTTCACTGCGTGCAAAAGACTATTCAACAAACTTGATGGACTTGTTGCCTGCCATCTGGATAGTCCACCACTCGAACTCCATCGGGAAAGGTAGTATCAGTAGTCCCATCAGTGTAGATGACACGCTTGGTTCCATCGGGGTAGCTGATTTCTTTGGTGCCGTCTACATGATGGTCTTCGATCTGCTTGTTGGGGAAATGATAGGTCTGTTTGCCGTCTTGGTGGGTTACTTGGGTAGTCTAATGGTGATGGGAAAGTTAGAAACTGTTGGAAGACATTAACAATTACAGCAACTGAATTACCTGTGTTGCGGCATAGTAGTACACAACGATACCTTTCTTTTCGTTGGCGTATGTCCTCTTTCTATCACCGTTCGTAAAATAGACCGTCGTGGTACCGTCTGAAAGGACCTCTTTCTGAGTTCCATTTTGATAGGTGAAAAACTGACTACTTTTTGGAGTGCCACTTGGTGCCCCATTGAGGTTGGAAAAAGAGGGTGATGCTGCTTGCATTGGTTGGATGGGAGTGTCAGTTGCTCCGTAGTCTGCAGCATTGTAGGGTTTCCTACCAGTAGTTTCGTTGTTTTTCGACATCTGTTGATTTGCATCATTCAAATCGCCATCAAGTGTACCCTTCGCGCCATTTAACTCGTTCAAGTTGCGCTCAAGCCAAATATCAGTATCCTCTTCCTCTTCGGACAAATAGTTGTCGTTGCTAGTGTCAACAATAATGCCCAGCGGTTTCCTTTTTTGGACTTGCTGGGTAGGAAATTCTCTGGAAGATGGGCCATCGTGAGAGTTCAAAAGAGACTTTGTTTTTTGGGCAGATTCGTGATTGTTTGTTTTCGAAGAAGTACAGTCTTTGAAGACTCGCTGCTCATCAGGTGTGTTGGCTATCTTGGGAGTAGCAGACTTACTGCCGTTTCGCAATGCAGCGATAGTCTTTTCGTGCACACGAACCTTCTCCTTCAACTGCTTAGCTTCGTACGCTTCCATCCTCAACTTGGTGACTTGAGATCTCAATTCTTCCAACTCCCGCTCGGTATTGGTGACATCTGCTTCGTTGGCGGCCTTATTTTTCTCGGCTCGTTTCGATGCAAGAAGCGCAGCATTGGATGCCTTGTGGCGGTCCTTTTTAATGATGGCTCGTTGTTCTTGAACCCACTTCTTGGTTGACTCTCTTTCAGATGCTGCCCACGCCTTGGCCTTTCGCATATCAATGGCAAGTTGAGCGGTCAATATGTTGGTTGTCAAAGTTATGTGAGAATCAAAATAATGCAACTCACCCTCTCTCGCTCACCCTCTGCTTCTCTCAAAGCAGCTTCTTGCCTCCTTCTCATATTCTTGATAAGTGCCCATTCTTCTGACTCTTTCTTTTTCAAGTCTTCAAATGCCTTACTTTCGTCCGATTTGTCATTTTTCACTGCAGTTCGTTTGGGGCTCAGGCTGTTGGTAGAAGGTTTGGACGAAGTAGTTTTAGGACGCGATACAGAGCGTGGACGGCGGGAGGCTGGTGTTGTTTTATTTGCGGATTGTTTGTTTTTTGTCGTTCTGTGATTCTTTGGTTCCACTTCAGGCTGGTTGGAGAGTAATTCATCACCTCTCAGCGCAGCTGTGTCTTTTCTGTCGTGGTCATTCTCAACGTGCACCTCAGGAGATGAAACATGAACCTTTAACGGTGTAGAATTCTGATTATTCTGAGATCTCTCAACACTTGCATTCCTACTTTTCACTGCCGATTTAGCTCTAGCCGCTGAAGGCGTCAATTCATCACTTTGAATCCGTGATCTAGCCTGGCTCGGAGTAATACCAACAGCAGGACTATTCTTTGCCACATTCTCGACTACAGTCGCTACACTCTTGGTGATCACACCACGACTACTAATCTCCTTCATTCGCAATCGTCGACGTTCACGCTGGGCTTCTTCTTTGCGTGCCTCCCGTTTTTCGTAATCTTTCCGAAGTTCCTCTTGCATTTGCTCAAGGCGGGCTAAACGAGCTTTACGTTCGGTTGCACTCTCGTTTGCCGAGCTTAGGGTATTTGTAGCAGTAGGAGTTGAATTGACCGTCTCCTTTGCTTGCAATAATTGTACACCAACAGTATGTAACGCCGATGGTTCCTTCCTTGTGCCTTTTTTCAAGAATGACTTCTTGGTTGATTCGTTGGCGGTGGGTGCTGAAGCCTGTTTCTTCATTTGTTCTTCCCCCAATGCAATGAGGCGGCCTACTGATGACTTTACAGTGTCATTGCTTTTAACACTTTGTGGTGTTGGCTTGGCACTCGTATTACCGATTACACTTTGAATGTTATTCGATGGTGTTTTATCCTCCCCCGTTTTGGATCTACTTTCTTGAACCTCGCGTCTCTCAAAAGAAAATCGATGCCCAGTGCCTTGAGGACTGATGAACTGTTCCCGGGCACCAGAAGGAGTCATCCCCTCCATTTCAACATCAATTTTCCTCTGTGGACCGTGAAACGTCAAGTGATCTGCAGATTGGGCACTACCGATAGTTGAAATAGAGTCTTGGGGCGAAGTAATAAAATCAGCTCTTTGTGCCGAAGGCGTAATCAAACCACCTCTATTCGCTGAGTTGTGACTTCGTGTACTGGGAAGTGGTGGTTTGTGTGCACTAACAACCAAGTTGGAGGGGGTGTTTCTTTGCATAGATGAAGATGACGGGGTGATATCATTCTTGGTCGTTGAGAGGAGGGTGCTACGAGCGGTGGAGTGGGTCATAATATTGTTTAGACTTGAAGCATCTGACTTTTGCTTTTCAAGGGATGCCGGATGAGACTTCATTGCCGACTGTATGAACTGCGCTCGTGCGGTCGATGGCGTTGTTACGCTTGATGGATTCATAGAGGCGAATGACCTAGCTGCCATGATTGGCCCCCTTAGCAACGATTCTGAGGCGGTGCCGTCGTCGAAGCTGTCATTCGTCCCGTTTCCGGGCCCTTCATCGGGTGCCGCATTCCATTCGTCTGCGGACTGCTCTTCGCCGTCTAACAATTCGCTATCATCGTCCATTTTAAACCCCGAAGAGAGAGGCGGCACAGCCCCCAATCGTAAATCGGCATCCATTAAAGCATGTAGAGTGTCCTCTCCAAACTCATCAAGTGTGTCAAACGTCTCGTTGTTCTCATTGCGGTGATGACTGCTGTTATTATTTTCACTGTAATCACTCGGACTCGATAGCGGTGGCGGTGGCGGACGATCATCCTCTACTTCTTCACTGACTTCTTCATTAAAGTCATATTCTAAATCTCTATTCGGCGAAGAGCGACGTTCATTCTCGTGGATGTAGGGGCTAGAATTGGGCCGGTGGTAATTGAATGGTTCCTCGAATCTTCTGTCGGAGTTATTTTGAATTCCTTGGCGGTCGGATGGACCGCTGTTGTCATGCACAGATGCCATACTTTTGATTCACTTCTTTGCTCTCTTGATGATGGTTCTAGATATTATCTTGCAGTTATTGACGGACGGCGCTTGGTGCTTCACTCGACATTGTTGTTGTAGGTTTTGGGTTTTGCCTCTTCGCTCTTCGAGCTTGACTTGACTTCTCTCTTCTCGCCATTTTTAACGTTCGATGAGAAAGTCAAGTTTAAGTTTTAAAATCGAGAAAGATACTTTTCAAACAACAAAAGATACGCTAATTTCGTATTTTATTGAGGGATCTTTGGGCAACTGTGACTGTGCCGTTCGTTCATTCGGACAAGGGAATACTGGGGATTCGAGCGGGGCCCCGGCCGCTAATCGACCTGTACTCAACCCATCTCGCCTCTCACTCCCATCTCCGCCTCTCGCCGCGGCGGACACTAGTTAATTTGACCGAAACATCACCTCAGCGGCAGTGACCCACACCACCGATACAAACCATCTGGCACTGCAGCCCCCTTCTAGACCCTTAG
>JALLPH010000814.1:0-14515 GCA_036939855.1 Cyclotella choctawhatcheeana
TGAGCCATTTGACAAATGGATCAAGGCGGACAAAAGAAAAGAAATTTGTAGTATTCTCGAACTGAAAAAGTGCTGAATGAAACATAAACACAATGTCAAGCAACTGAAGCAACTAGTATATTAGCTTGTTGTTTCCCCATGATGTGCCCGCTGTCATGTTGGGTTCTAAACCACCAAAACACCATATGAGAGGTTGAGATTTGAGATCAAAAGAAAGGCATTCCATCTTTGTAACAGTATAAACAAATTTTAATTAAATTTTTGGGAATAATTATTGTAAATTGTATGCTTAGTTTGTTATATATCATTGAAGGGTGATGTCATAGAAGTAGCAGCACATTATGGGCAGCTGCTCAATGCTAAACATTAAAGGAACAGCAATTTAAAATGATGGTGTTGTGATTTATAATTGTCATAATTAGTAGCTGTGTAATTGAGGTGCTGACAGGATTATATTTGATCATCTTCAGCAAAACCACCACCATAGGCCAAATACAAGTGATCACAAAAGTCATCTTAGGTGAAACAATGTTGACTTGAAAGTGCTGTCTTTTGTGTATTTGTTATAAGTGTAACTACTAAAACTGAAGATAAAAATTGCGCTGTTTATCAACAGCGTATTAAACTAATGTATTGTTAGATGTTTGGACGATTGTTTCTGGTTGGTGGTTTCATAAAATAATTGGACTATTTCTTATTTTTTAAAGCGTAAAATACAGAATAACATCTTGACTTCACTAAAGGTGATCCAATTTATTTCACATTTCACACTTACACTTCAGTGAATAAACAAACAGTAAACATCGCTATTACTACAGCTGAATGACTTCCTTGCTCTCTGTGATGATATATGTCACTCACAAGTTAATCTATCAGTGAAGAGAGTATTAGATTGAATTAAATGATCAATGGCAGCAGAAAGGAGTATTAGATGGCATCCCATGAATTTGAATGGTACTTTTAGTCATTATTCACCACCCCCAATTACTGCTGTCCACTGAATACAGAGTTACTGTGTAAAGATGTGATTCTTCACATCTCTCGCAATTACACCAGAATCGGCTGTACCATTCTGCACTGGGCAGATTTGAAGCCCTATATTACTTAAACTACAGTAGCCTTTTCTTTCAGCTGCGCTGTATTCACATAGTAAAGTGAATCTTAATCTTTAAAATAACTGAAAACTACTTCTATTTCCATATCATAGGCGATTAATTACTGGCAAGTTTCAACTAAGAGTTCAAAAATATCTTGTGCATAATGATTATAGCTGATGATCTCTTCTTGGTCTCTTATACACACAAAAAGTGCATGTTCCATCTCTTGACCTCGACACTTCATCCAAATCCAATCTGACGAAAACATCCATAGGAAAAAATGTTACATTATATTGTTCATTGCCATTCTCTTGATCCAATTCCTCATCTATTATGCAATTGTCCACAAATGTCAAATTCACTTCTTGTAAATTGACATGCTGCAAAGCCTCCCTATAGACATCTCCACCTCCTACTATCCAACAATTTATTGATTCGACTTCATTATTTTTCTCTGAATTACAGAGCGTATGTGCAATTTCTAAAGCTTCATCGAAAGAACGAGCTAATTTCAAATCGGGACCACCTCTCAACAGTTTCAATCGTATCAATTCTTCATAATGCATTGTCTTCGATAAAACAATACATGCACGAGAATGCGCCACATGGTTACCACTTGGATCTTCTTCCGCGAACGACTTTCTACCGATAATTAATATTTTGTTAGTTGTCGTTTGAACAAAGTGTGCTCTGTCCTGGGGTAAATTATTCCAGGGTAGAGAGCCGCCAACCCCAATAATATTCTTTTTGGTTAGGGCCGCGATTATTCCAAAGGGTGGGCTATGTAGACCGAATCGTGGCTTGATTTCGGCGCTCGTGCATGTGGAGAGATGATGTGTATTGTGTTGCATCAGAATGCGATACGATCGGCTGCACATCACACGAGGAAATGAATGAATGAGGAGAGATGGCGCATGTGGATGGAGTGGAGGGACGGGGGGATGGAGGATGGAGAGCGGAAGAGCAGGCCAGGGCAGGGTTCTCAATATTACCTTTAATTTATTGTCGTTATATCTTTTGAGAAGATTCTATATTGATTCCTACATGAATTGTACACATATCTTCACATCGTATTTTTAGTCAAAGGTAATCTTTCTGGATCTTCACCTATCTTCACTCTTCACAAATAATCTGCCAGCCCAAAGAAACACAAATAACAACGACCATGAGCACCAAAAAGTCAATTACCGACCTTCCAAGCACTGATTTAAAGGGCAAGAAAGTCCTCCTTCGATGTGATCTTAACGTCCCCCTTGACGGCAAAACAATCACCGACGATACTCGAATCCGTTCGTCTATTCCAACGATTGAGTACTTGGCCAACGCGGGTGCGATTGTTACCGTATGTTCGCACTTGGGAAGACCAAAGGATGGGCCAGAGGATAAGTTTTCGCTGGGACCATGTGGTGAGTTTGGTGATTTTTTATGTCCAAGTGTTTTCCATGAATGGCGAGTTGTTAGATGAAGAATTGTATTTTCTGTGCATGCGATGCACGATGCACGTTGCAGCAAGTGTACCTGATGGTTTACATACAAAAGGTCCAACTTTTACATCAAGCAGAGCAGTCGTATAATTTCATTATCATGATTATAATACTATCTCACCCATCTGTTCTACCAATGTAAACCTTTTAATCCAAACACCTCTATTAGCCATTCGCATGGGAGAAATCCTTGGAAAAGAAGTCAAACTAGCCCCCGACTGCATCGGCGATGATGTAGCCGCCTTAGTCGCAGAAGCCAAAGAGGGTGATGTTCTCATGCTTGAAAACACACGATTCTACAAAGAAGAAACCAAGAACGAACCAACCTTTGTCGAAAAATTTGCCAAGCCGTATGACATGTATGTCAATGATGCGTTTGGGAGTGCTCATCGTGCACATGCTTCAACGGAGGGTGTTACCAAGTTTTTGAAGCCGAGTGTATCGGGATTCTTATTGGATAAGGAGTTGAAGTATTTGGCGGGGGCCATTGATCATGGCGAAAAGCCGATGGCGGCTATTGTTGGTGGATCCAAAGTCTCGTCCAAGATTACTGTTCTTAATGCTCTCTTGGATAAGGTTAGTTGGTTGTTACTTTTGTTATTGTTGGTGCAGCAGTGAAATGTTGTCTGTCGAGCATCAGAGAGGTCTTATGCATTAGGAACAGCAAACATAATCTTCTCATTTCGATGTATTTTTATATTCATTAACAGTGCGACAAGATCATCATTGGTGGGGGTATGGTCTTCACCTTCCTCAAGGCCAAGGGACTCTCTGTTGGGACCTCCCTTGTAGAAGATGACTTCGTAGGTACTGCGAAGGAAGTAATGGACAAAGCGGATAGCCTTGGAAAACAAATTCTTCTTCCAACTGACATTGTTGTAGCTGATAAATTCGCCGCTGATGCCAAAACAGAAGTGGTGTCAGCGGACGCCATCCCAGATGGATGGATGGGTCTTGATAATGGACCTGCTTCCACTGCTGCACAGAAGGAATTCTTGAGTGATTGCAAGACTATCATTATGAATGGTCCTTTGGGAGTGTTTGAGTTCGAAGGTGAAGTATTATTTTATTTGATACCGTTGGCATTGACAGGCGCTTCTTACCATGATCTCTTTGTACTGTCATCAGCCTTTAAGAAGGGCACCATGGGCATTATTGACATTCTAGCCGATCTCACTAAGAGTGGTAGCATCACAATCATTGGAGGAGGAGACTCAGTTGCTGCATGTGAAATGTCGGGACGTGCTGGTGATATGTCTCATATTTCTACTGGAGGAGGAGCTTCACTTGAATTGATGGAGGGTAAGGTTCTTCCAGGAGTTGCTGCACTTGATGATAAGTGAAGTGTGTGTTCGAAACTTTAGGTCAGATTATAGTGGCTCAGATGGTCATGTTTGTTCCAAAATGTAGTAGTTTGATTAATGGCGTTTAGTGCTCTCACAGTATAGTAACGTCAGTATAATTGGTAATGTAAATCGTGGTTGTTTTGGCGTAACTATTACCTTAACATTGCGAGGGAAGCCATACCTTATCAGCCAAGATTGACATATCATGAACACGAAGAGAATTACATTTGGAGTATCCTACCACAGCCAGTTTGATGTGTCGCTACACTTAATATGAGCCCATCAGTTTGCGCACTGACTTAGCCTTCTCCATTAAGAATATTTCATCGGGTGGGTCACTATCAAACGAAGCAGAACTCTCATTGGCTATTCTGTCTGATTTCAGCCTTAAAAGGAAATCTAGGTCATCAGCGCTGCTGGCTCGTCTCAATTGGAAGTGAAGCGGTTTTCGTTTATCAGCAGGTATGTATTCGTCCTTTTCATCAAGTAAGGCCATGAATTCAAATCTAGAAATCTTGTGGTCACGTGTCAAATCTGATTCCTCTATGATCTTGTCAAACACACTCTCTGGAAGATCACCAAGAATCTCCTTCAAGTTCTGTAAACAGGGAGTTAAAAATGCTTAGGACATCCGAGAAGACCTCTAAAATGTGCTACTTGCTGGAAGAACATACCTCAGTTGATATGAACCCTGAATTATCGCAATCCAGTCGATCAAAACAATCTGCAAACTCCTCTTCGCCCACGATCCCAATTGCTTCAATTGTTGCTGCCAAAAACTCAGTCCATGAGATCTCTCCTTCCCCATTCATATCCTTTTTCAAAACACAAAATACATAATGTAAAAGATGCACCTAACACGCATCTCACGTGGAAAATATTCCAATGACTCACCACTGCAGCAAAGATGTCGTCGATTTCTTCATCTCCATACTTGTCATACAAAGCAAAAGCATACCTTAACTCATCTACCTCCACCGTACCAGTCTTCTTATAGTCGAAAGACAAAAATACTTCACGGAGAACTATTATCCGAGGATGTAAGAATTCAAGCCTGCACCACAACTATGACCATATTTATAGAAAGAAATTCTTACCATCAGTCTCCTTCCCGGTATACTTGTACCCAATAACCATTAAAGCCAATCTATGTAACCATGAATATGTTGCAAACATCTCAATGGATTTACATATTTGAACATCGAGATTTACACGAGGAGCCATTTTAGTAGTGCCATATGTACCTCCAATGCATTCCGATGAGTGACGACGGTGAAAACTTGGTCGCTTGGATGCAGTGATCCAGGGGTGTTGCAGCGCTGAAATGGGCAATTGAGAATGGGGTGAGAGACTAGGCAAAACATAATAAATGGCGCAGTCACATCATAACTGTATCACAAACCTTGGACACCATTTAGTCTCTTCGACACATCTTTGACTAACAAACTATCAATAAAATTCTTTCCTTGCTTTGAAATCCCGCTCCACTTCTTCCCAGAGAAACTATGATGCCCTTCCATTATCTCCTTGGCAATTGCGGACATGTCTCGTCCAACAAATGGTATTTGAGAGGAGAGGAGCATATATGCCATCACACCTAAGGACCATAGATCACATTTAAAATTGTACTTTCCTTGGAGTACCTCGGGTGCCATTGTATAAATGGTACCAACAAAATCAGTCATACTCTTGTCATTACCACTTCCACCACGGTATTTCATTGAAAGACCAAAGTCAATAAGCTGTAAGGTGGACAGAAAAATTATATTTAATGTTGAATAGTAACAATGGTGTGTATGCTTCAGATCACACACTCTCGCTTTTACCTTGATACTCATTCGTTTTCTATCACTACGATCCACAAACATGACATTTTCATACTTTAAATCTCGATGCGCCTAATAGTTATAAAGGTTCATTCATTAATAGAACATTTTTCAACTGACATGAATGATACTGTACATATATAAACTCACCACGCCCCTTTTATGCATAAAAGTCACAGCCCCAACCAACTGTCCCATAATACTCTTCGCCTCTCCCTCCGCATACGGATCCATAACATACAAATCTCCACCTTCACAAAGATCAATCAACAAATATATAGATCGATCGTATTCATAAGTTTCAATGATATGGACAATGTGAGGATGATCCAACGAACGCAGTATGGAGATTTCGTTACGAAGCTCGGCTTCGTCGGCCGAGGTAAGACCTTGAGTGGTACGATCGAGTCGGATGGATTTAAGTGCATATCGTCGCAAAGTGTGCTGAGGACTGCGTTGTTTTGATGTTAAGTGAGATTCACTATGGATGGAGTTCCAGTCGCCACTGCCATTGGAGTAGGTATTGTTGAGATCAGGTGCGGAAAAGTTGGAATTTTCAGAAGCATTAGATCGAGTGGAGTCAACTTGTACCGATGATTTTGATGTAGAATTGGGTTGAAAGACATTTTCATTATTTGTGAGTTTGGATAGGAGTTTCTGAAGAAGGGAGGGGCTGCTTTGGCCATCGTTTGAACCGACACAACAATCGTGAAAGATGCCACCGAACAATAGAGCACTCTGCTTCTCCTTCACAAAACCATGATGATGCTTCCTGGTAACCTTCTCAACGCTGCCAATACTTCCCTCACCCAGCTTATCCAAGACAGTATAGTATTCATACGGATTGCGATCTTTATAAGAAGTCATCATGTTGGATAGCAAATCTTGGGAAGTTATCGAATTTGATGTTTCACTGGAGCCGACAGATCCGACAGATAGGGCTTTGAGCGAGAAGCGCTTTCGGGAGCCACCACTGAAAGAGGAAGGTGCCTTGCGATGTGAGATTTTCATTGGATCTACGTGGTCATCTTCTTCGATTGATGGGAGAGACGACATTCGAGCGACGTGCCCTTTGGAGTCGATGATTACATGTTTATTCTCCATAGCTTTGATGTTCATGTTCAAGATAACAGACAGAGTAACGTCAACAAAATACTACAGTTGTTATCGCCGATGCTATGATTGCATCAATGTGAACCTGAACTTTGCCTTTGACCTAGTGTTGCTTGCTGTAGTTAGTTGTGATGTTGTTGTCGAACTTGGACGGCAGATAGAAGAGAGAGAAAAAGAGAATCTTATGGATCTTTTCGGCGCCCCCATTTTGACAATTAGTTGTTGGGCGGGTAACTAAGGTAATAAAGTTGCCCAGAAAAGAGACGGCTACACGCTACACGGCTCCACGCTAATATGCCACAACTTCTGAGCTTGCCAGCCATTGGCCTTGTTGGAATCATACTGAGCATTACCATCTCGACATATCAGTCATCACCAGCAATATTTCAGGAAATTATAACATGGGATTTTGGTAACGCGGTTGCTGCTCTCGTGGCGGTAGTGGGCTACATGATAGATCATTATTTGTCTCGCAAGCAGGTAAGAGAAAGCTCTTGTGGTCATTGCCAGATACTTACCAGCGGCTACTGATACACGAAATTAACAAAAACATTCAAAAAGGCACAACTGGAGAAACAGATGGAACGTGTAGAAGCACAAAGTCATCAATTACTTGTACCGGTAACTATGCAGCTGCATCGGTTGCTTCATGGCTGCATATTGAATTTTGTTGATAAGCACTGCGAAGAAATACTTGTGGAAAACGATGAATACAAAGACACATTGGCAAAATATACCACGCGCCTAAAAACTTGGGAGGCAGATCCAAAAAATGTTTCCTTCGACATGCCCACAAATTATCGAAATGCAGTATCGTTTCCATGGGCATTGGAAGTAATGCACAGTGATGACGGCATATTTAGAGTGACATACTCTCATGAACTACCGATTATCCTTCACAATGAGATACAAAAAAGTGTGGTTGAAAAGAACTCAAAATTATGGAAGTCGTATGAAGCATTTATTCGATACAGGTATTTACCTGCCGTGGAGCGGATTGGAGAGATTATTGATGAACATGGCCACTTGATGGAACCTGTCCCAGCAGCACGGATGAAAGAAATTTTCAGAACTGAAGGTAATGGACATGGTATCAAATGGTCAGATGCTCCTAAAATGTGGTTTTATAGCTATATGCTGGCTTACGTAGATAGTTGGAAAGAGTTGATCTCCAAATGGGATGATGGGATCTATGATGAGATTCGGTGAGTAAGAATATGCATGTAGATACTTTATCCTGTGCATTGTGCCAACCACTTCAGCATAGTCCTTCTGTAGATTTCCCAGTTGGTTTGATGCGTTTCAATGTAGAAATGCAACAGGTAAGAGATGCTGCTAAATTCAATATACATAAATGTAATATTGTGCCTAAATGGACATGTTCTAATTTGACAGATTGTGGCAAAGATGGAGCAAAGTTTAATTGGTGCAAGTCAGTTATATGGACATGCTAATGATGCTTAGATAATACGTTTGCTTAATCAATGAGTGATGGTCAACATGAACTCAGCACCGCATACTCGATACTATCATTGTATACTCTAGCTATAAATTGCAAAACTTACACAATGTCCTCAACATCTATCACCTGATTATTACTTTATCTAATTCATGTGGGTGGTTGCATATTCTTCATTTCGATCCCAGCACTCTCGAGTAACTTTAACATAGCTCCACCAACATATTGACCAATCAGAGGATCATTCTGATACTCCGCCAACGAACCCTGCATTCTTACATATCCCTCCTCTCCACTGCCAAATCCACATTCTTCTACCAAAGTGGGCGATCCTGATAGATAAACATCATACACCATTATCTGTTGTATTATTGTGTGTTTGTGTGCCATCTCGATCGCTTTTGCCTCCGCAGAATCATTCATACCCACTGGTTGAGCTGTTGCCTTTGACACCTTTTCCAAGATTTCAGGATCTTGCATACGAAGAGCTACCTTATGCATCATGTTGCGAGCATCGACTATGGTCATTTCGCCTTTCTCAGCTTGTTCAGCAACAAGGTCTATGCCAAAAGCACCGCCCAGAACCATACGGTAAGTGTCTCGCGAGACGGTTCGTAACATTTCTTGAACTTCGGGAGCGGAGTTTGCCATAGCTTGGGATAGGTGTTGCGTGTATAGAGTGATGCCCTGTTCGTTTGGATCGTATCCGAGAAGTTGAATGACGGCACATTGAGTTTGGAGATAGATTTTTATCATTGTTTGCCAGCGTTCAATGAAAGGAACGTTCCCCTTTGGATTGGATTCAGAGAGACAAGACCTTTACATGAGACTTTCTGAAAGATTACGATGGAAAAAATCTCATAACAAAGACATACAAGGATGATCGACTGAAAAAAAACTCAAGGAGAAGTGTATCTGATTGGATGAACAGTATGCAGTATGGTACTAACCTTCCTCTTATCTTCAGCGATCCCATCCAACGCACGTTTACCAATCCCATGCTCAATAAAAAGTCTCATAGCATCTTGAGCTTTTAAACCAGCCTCAGCACTAAGAGATGTAGGCGATGGTAATGTTGGTGTTCCATTCGTTGGAGGAAGCGTTGATAAGGAGCGGTAGCTAAGACCGGTGAATTTTGGTCTATGGAAGTTTGTGAGTGACGGCAGCTGGCCGCGTGAGTTATTGACTTCGGGACGAGAAAGAATCGTAGATATCGAAGGTATAACTGATGTTCTTGATATGAGCGAAGATGTTCGACTAAGGACTGCCGCAGCAGCTGAGAGGGACGTCATGGTGTTGGTTGTTGCAGGTTGTTGCTTTGACTGGATTTTGGATTTTGGTGGAGGGATTTGACAGATCTTACCTATAAAATTGAGATATATAATGTTCTTGAGCCAATATTCAAAAAGAAACATTACAGGTAAATCTTCTTCAAGCCATCACCCACGCGCACTCGAGCACCACCAAATTCACAGCCGCCAGCCGCCAGCCGCCAGCCGCCAGCCGCCAGCCGCCAGCCACCAGCCACGACCAGCTCCGCAGCCGCCAGCCACCCGAGATCAACATCAACATCACCATCACCTTTCTCAAACAACGAATACAACACACAAGCCAGAATTAAACAACAAAGGCATCCTCTTGGAGAGGCAGAAAATAGATTATCCAAAATAGCACTATCGACAAAAAATCCTGAACCATGAATTCATCACCTACTGCACCTCTTACGGCAACCTCCCCATCAGGCAACCTTATCGCACTTGCCAACACATCATCGAAATCCAGCTTAATTCGCTGTTATGATTCCACGTCCTCGTCATTAAAGTTCACCTTACGCATACCCAACAATCGCCAAGGTAATAATGACCAGGAGACGTACGAATTACAAAAGCTTGTGTTTGCAAGCGATCAATTCCTCGTCGGTCAGACGGTGGAAGACAACAATACAGTGTTGGTATGGGACATTCATAGAGGAATTAACTCCCAAATTATCCATGTAGATGATAAGGAGACACTTTCGGATGTAGCTGTTCAATCTTCCAAACTGTATGCACTGACATATCATGCTCATAATGATAAATTCAAAACACGTGTGATGCAATATGATTGTCATTCTGGTAAGCTTGAAAAAAAGATCAAGGTGGGTTCTGTCAAGACGTTCAATGCATTAGGATTAGCTATACATGACGAAATTATGGCTATTGGAATGGGGAATATGATTAAACTCTGCGACTTGAATGGTGGCAAGTTGGACAAGGTTGATGATGTCTCTACTGGTAATGATGGATGTGTTATAAAGTATTCGGCGGATGGAGCGTATTTGGTTGCGTCTGGCGAAGGGAGTGCAATCCTCTTCCGCGTAAGCAAGGAGAATAAGATTAAATTGCAACCCGTGGCAGTTCTCAAGCTTAGCGATGGAGCAGTCAGCAATATTGACATCTTGATCGCATCCAAATCCGTGCGAGTAATGACACATCAGTATGGGGTAGAATCCTCATATTTTGTGATATCATCCGATCTAAAGCCGTCTAAATTGGATGGGATGGTGCCCACATTGCCCATTGCAACTATGCAGACCAAGATTGATACTGCACTGATCTCATCCGGATTCCATCCCATACGAAGTGATGAAATACTATTTGTATTCCGTCATGCGTCCAACGCTCCAGGCAGTGGAACTACTCTACCGATCAAATCTCTCACTATAGACGATGATGTCAGCGGAAGCATTGTTTTATCTCCTCCCTCTGACGATGCTGAAGGAAAGAATAAAAAGCGGAGAGCTGAGGCAATGGCACCAGGAGAAACTGGGATGGAGGCCTCGATGACTGCTGATTTGACTGCCTTAAAAAAGTTGAAGGGTAGTGCATTCGAGGCTGTAGACGAAGATGGAAATGATATCACAGCCACAGCTGAGGATGAAGATGATTTCGATTTGGAAGATGAAGAAGATGATGGTCAAGGTGGGCAGAGTATTGCTGATAGGTTAGCCATGTTGTCTGCAGCGATGGAGCAAGAAACTGACGAGGAAGAAGACTTTGACGAAGACGAAGATGATGCAGGAGACAAACGAGTCAAAGTCCAAGAAACCAAATCAAAATTCAGTAACAAGACTGCGACATCTGAAAGTCTCACGACACTCCTCACACAAGCTCTGTCTTCAAACGACCTCATCCGACTCAACATTGCATTGCAAGTTACTGAGCCCCATCTCATTTCTAATACAGTCAAATCCTTGCAGTTACTTGATGCTCAACGTCCAGATCCAAACAATACTGAAGGATATGTTGCCATGCTCATGGGGCATATTGTGCGTAGAATGGCACGTCGGCATACCCTTGTCACGTCGCTAATGTGTTGGATTAAGGCAATACTTCTCGCCTCATCACAAATTTCATCGAGGCGAATGGTAGATGGTGCGTCTGATGAGGAAGAAGAACGTTTGGCACGAGAGGGACGCGAACTGGCCTCTAAGTTGGGTCCACTAAGGAATTTTTTGAATGAAAGGGTCGAATGTTTCCCGCAGTTGTTGAGGTTGGAGGGTCGTCTTGCCTTGTTGGGTCAGCAGTTGTAATAAGTAGTTCAAGTAGTTAATATAGTATTGAGCAAAGAATGTTTGAAAGAAGTACATATTAAGATGTTCAGTATCCCCTCACTCCCAACAGTAGTAAATTTGTTTTTGCTTAGACACGCTGCCTTCGCTTTGTTATCAAATGATGAAGATGTTGATGACGCTACATGGTATCAAGAGTTCAGTTGGATGTATTGACTAAATTCTACATCAGATGCCAAGATAGAAAGAGTGCTAGTCCTCATCTTCTTGACTTCACGTGAAGTATGGTGTCATTGATTTTCAGAGTAATTACACTCTGGTGTGAGAGGGTTTGAGAATAAACTGTACTGAGCAGTTGAAAAATCTAATCATAGAACTGATCTAAAAGGAGGCCAACATGGTAGTATTGAACATGTTCAAGAGGCTAAGTAATATAACGGATTCAGTGAGTTTTCTATAGTGCAATTTTCCAATAAAAGCTGATAATTTCAATTTTTTTGATTCCAAATGAATTTGATATTAAGCAATCAGGTATGATATCATTGAAACCAAAATACAAACTTCTTCATGAATAATAGCCTCGACCATTTCGTGATCGTGGTGATTCATAATAATCGTCAGCCCTGCTATCATACCCGTAAGAACTATCATCATATCCACCTCCTGATCTACCGTGTTCATCATATGATCTGTCGTCGTATGTGTCACCAGCTCTGCTGTCATATGCAGAAAATTCATCTTGACCAGATTGATAACTGTAGCCGTCATCGTAATCGTAGGACCCTCGTCGACCGTCATTGCGTGATGATCTATAACTACTATTATGTCTGCCATACCCGTAATCGTTCCCACGGTATGAATCCTCATATCTATCATCATATTGATCCTCGGTATATTCAGTTTCATCGCCGCGAGATGGTCTTCGATAATAAACATCCTCGGTATATTCAGATTGATATGTTTCATCATCCTGAGATCGTCGTCTGTCATCATATCTTCGATCATCATAACGGCGTTCTTTTTCTAGTTCCCGCCGTTCACGCTCTCGACGCTCTTCTTCTTTCTTTTCTCTCTCACGTTTTTTCTTTGCTCTCTTCCTTTCTTGGTACTCGTCACGTTCGTTGGGAGAATAGGCGCTCCAATCCATGCCATCTTTCACAAAATCAACAACAAACAGATTCAAAAAGAATGAGATTGGTAATCATAAATAAAGTCTCTCTGAAACAACCCAAAACTAGTGTTCAGACTCTCTCTCTTACCAGGCTCATCGACATAATCACCATATAAAGGTTGCGTATCTTTCCTCCCACTACTGTCATTTCTTTCTCTCCTCCTTTCTTTATCTCTCCTCTGTCCTTTTTCTGGATCATACAGAACAATTTGAGATTCGTCATATGGCTCCTCCTTACGACTTTTGCTTTTATTGCCATCCCCATTGATATCTTCGAATATTTCCTTCTTACTTCTTCCGCTTACTCCCCGAGACTTTATTTTCTTTTCCTTGCGACGCTGTGCATACATTTCTTTGGTGTAATCCTCACCCGCATCAGGGGTACTCTTTTTCTTCTTCTTTGCTCCATCTCCTCCCCCCGTCTTGGAAGTACTGGCAGTACTCACTGTCGCCCCCATCATTCCAGTAAACGGTTTGGGAGTGGGAGCAATATAATACAATATGAATGCCACGGCATAGACCACACATGCCTGTATACTAGTATAAGCCGCAGCACCCAATCCACACTCTTTAATATCCTCATTTTTGCAGAACAAATCGCTATTGTAAATGATGAATGTCAATCCCTGACAAGCCACCGTGCCCATCATGAGCAAGGATGGTATGCATTTCCCGCTCCAACAACCATCCCTGGTGCAACTTTCCCCCAATAACCAAACTACTACACAAGCCGCCAACGCCGGAGCGACATACCCACATATCTTGGCGGTCATTTCCATCCCGTTGTAACTTTCTTTAATGAAGGAGTTGTGGGGTATGCATTCCTGCTGGTCAGTTTCGAAGGACTTTAGACCCACGCCGTGAGGTTCGTCGTTGGTGGATATGGCCGTGATGAAATAGCATGAGGGGAGGACGTAGAAGGAGGAGAGGATGAGGCCGTATATTTCTAGGATTATGGTGATGACTCTATGGGATAGAGGCAGAAAGAGATGTTGTTGGTTGTTAGAAGTGATTTAAGATGAGAGAGTACGCACAAGCGAAATGCAAATTTGACTTGCAATATCTATAGGCTGCAGTCACTGGTCAGTTATCAGTCTTCAAAGTCATGAAAGACAAACACCAAATGAAATAAGGCAGGACAAGATGGACGGACATGGATAATACTAGATCTTCAGATGCATTCAAGCAAAAAGCAATAAAATTGAATTTACCTGCAAATCAGAGCACACACGTTTCCAAAATCCATGTTGTTGTATCGATCTACTATTATCTATGGAGAATGAATGATGAGACTGATCACTGATCGAATTGATGGGTAGAGATGATAATCAATCAGCCTCAATCACACATCAGGCTGATCTGAAAAATGGTGCGTAAAAAATGGTAACGCAAAGAAGAGACACAAGAGAACGGGGCACTCCTTTATACGCAGACCAATGATTCGCAACTCACGGCGGGCTGGAGCGAAG
>JALLPH010000815.1:0-14512 GCA_036939855.1 Cyclotella choctawhatcheeana
ACACACAGTTACCTCTGAATTCCAACAAAAAATCAAAGGTAAAAAACAAAAAAAATCACAAAAACTGCTTTAACCCATCGATCCCAATCTCTATACAACTAAGATTTCTAAAAAATCTTGATAAGGCACACAAGAGCCAAGAGCACACAACATTTATGAGTTATGAGCATTATTTTTTGGTGGAGATGGTCAGTATTTATTCTGACTTATATAGCTAGAGATTTTGCTGATAGATGCTAGCGTCTTCCAGCCAATGTAAACCACATTGCATTTCATCCAACATTATATATATAACGCCTTTGTCTACATCGTCTTCTTATCCAACTTTATCATAGCCGACAGCCTCTCCACCAAAGGCGGATGCGAATAATGATAACTAGAATACCAAGGATCGGGACACATGGCACCCAAATTCTCCAAATGAATCTTACACAATCCGCTCTGTAACTTCTTACTCATACCCAAATTCACCGAGAATTCATCCGCCTCGAACTCGCATTTACGACTGTGCACTGTCATTATGTAACTGAACGGTTTCTCAATGGGGGCCCAGACCGTGGACATGAAGAACATTAACGCGATGATGGTGGGGATGGGACGTGAGACGTCATTGAATCCAAAGGCACGGTAGAGTTCATCGGAATTGTAGCATAGGGAGAAACAGTAGAAGGAGGCTCCCGTGTATAGATTGGAAATGATAAAGTTGGATACGGTGTGACCCATTTTCCAGTGTCCTAATTCGTGTCCTAGAATGGCCTTTTTTACAGTTTTGGATGAGAAGTGATTTACACCTGTAAACGTGTTTTGAGACTGTTTGCTTGGGTGTAAGAACTTACCAAAATTTCTTCCTTTTGAACTTGAGTCATTAGTGTATCAAATAAGACAATTCTTTTTCCAATCGATGAAATTTAGTAATAGAAAGTACAGACAAATTGTTAGTTAAAGACAAACAAAAGCACATTCTCCCAACAACAACCAATCTCTTCTTCTTCCTCACAATAAAATAATATAATTCTCACCTCTTATTCTTAAAAAATCCAAACATGAAAGCATTCGAATGACTACTCCTCTTACTCCCATCCATAACAAACAATTTCGTCAACGGAAATTCCAACCGTCCCGCCAATTCGTAAATCCCCTCTTTCAATTCCCCCTCCGGCAACGGTTCGTACTTGTTAAACAGTGGCATAATAAATACGGGTACCAATGTCATCATTATTATACTGAATACGAATGTGAATGCCCATACGTATAGGTAAAAATTCGGTCCTCCCCAATGTATAATTCGAAGTAACAAGGCAACGAACGGCCCCCCAATGACGGCGGTCAGTATCAATCCCTTGATTTTATCCGATACGAACAATCCGATGGTTTGTTTATTGAACCCGTGCTTTTTTTCGATTTGGAATGTGTTGTACAATTCGAACGGGAGGGATGTGACCGTACCGACTATTGTGATGATTCCTAAAAAGAGTAAGGTGATTTTAATTTCGTCGTCGATGGCATCCCATCCGAAACGAGACGAGCCGATGTGACACGCCGTGTCCCATATGTAGGGGTAGAATCCCAGTAAGAGAAAGGTGCATTCTTCGATGAAGGAGTAGAGAGAGGATACGATGGAGAAGGTGGATTTATCGAGTCCGTAGGATTGTGCCGAGGAGAATTTGGATTGGAGTTGGGGGAGGAGGGGTTGCGATTTGTCTATGTTACTTTTTGACGATGATGCTTCCGCTTTTTCTTCGTTGTTGATAGTTTCGCCGTTTTTGTTCGATTCAGTGACAGCATTATTGGTATTCTTGTCCTCGGTATCGATAGCGCCCACGGTGGTTGCCAGCTCGCGGGGGAATTCGGTCTTACAGTACGAAGAGCGTTGACGAAGGGAGAGGTAGGTTTCGAAGAGGTAGACGACTAGCGTGAAGGTCAGTGTGGCAAAAATGGCGTAGGCGAAGTACGATGAAGGAGTGGATGAGCTGTCATTGTTGTCGATGGGGACTTGGGTGTACAGTGGAGTGATGATGAATGGAGAGGAGGAGGAGCCCATGGTTGATACACGGCGTCTATGTGGATATTGTGTGGCGTTGGATTTTGCGGCTGTGAAAGTTACTAATCATTTTGACAGGTATATCCGAAGATATCTTAATGGCCAGGATATGAAAAACTATATCTTACCTTTGATACCAGCGTGTAAGACAAAGTGTGTACCATAACAAATTATCCCATGCATCACATCTCATAGAGCCGTCCCGAGCCTCATTGTACCTTCCCCAAAGCGGTGCGGTTGTTCCAGTTCCAGTTTCACAGTTGATAGAAATAGAAGGCACTGCAGTCAAAGCTGGAATGTCGAAGTTGCAGATACCTTATGTGACACAAAAGAGTAAGATGAATCAGTTACAAGGTGTGAGCGCAAAAATCAAAAGCCAAAATCGTCTTAATTGTATTCAGTATCTCCATTCTGTGGCTAGCTTTGATCTAATTGATTACTCTCTCTATTAGTGTCTCGTGATAGCATAATTGGCCTTATAATCTCATTATCACTACAAAAGTCCATTGATAGATATCAAACATTAATCGACAGTTGAGAACAATTCCAATCGAAATCGTCATTATTACGAGCAATGATTATCCGTGGTACATCCAACAAATACTCTTCGCTTACATCCCCATCCGAAGCCGCAACTGCCACGGGACGAATCAACTTGGTCCAATCTCTCATCTTAATCGCCTTGGTACGCCCCTTCTCGCTTGTAACGAATATCATGATTTCGTCATTGCCACAGTCTTGTCCTTGTCCGGCTAGGATAGAGTACGTCCACTTCCCATCCGATCGTTTGACGAATGCAAAGTCGTGAATTTTCATATGGCATACATTGATCAATGCTGTGCGGGGACAGTTCTCGATCGTCATGTGCGAAGAGCATTGAGCGATATCGCCGATAGTGTACTGATACTTCTTTGTAGAAGAGAAACAACAACGCTTCGACTCTTTGTATTCCTTTGGATCATACTTCTTGCGTACTTGAGAAGATTCATGCTTCGATGCGATGTTTGTATCGCCTTGAGAGGTTTCGACTGGGTGTACCTTTTTGCCAGATTGTCTTCCATCAGAATGCATCAATGGTGGCGACGGGGTTGGAAATGACATCTTGAAACTTCGGCGATGCGATGACCTTGTGACAGAAGGACATTTGAGATTACTATCCGTCGGTTGATCTGCTCTTGTCGAGGGAGCAACATATTCATATTTGTTCTTCTTGTGGTCCGAGACACATTCAGGCATGGTAGGACTTGCTCTCATAGGGACAGAGTCGACTGGGTGTATCTTTTTGCTAGATGGTCTTCGATCAGAATTTTTCATTGGTGGCGAAGGGGTCGGACATGATATCTTGAGGCTGTGGCGATTTGATGACTTTATAACAGAAGGACATACGAGATTGTCATCCATGGGTTGATAATCTGCTTTTGACAAAGGAGCATCATGTGCATAGGCAGAGTGGCGATTCTTCTTTTCATTCAAGATCGAGATACATCCAGACAAGATCGAATTTGTTCCCACAGGCTCAGCCTCTAATTCGTTCTTTAAACTCATCTGAAAATGCCCTGGGAGAGTTACAATGCTGCTCTTTGTCTTTCTCGGTGGAACCCGAAGTTGACGTTCCGATTCGACAACGCCATCACTAGTGTTCCTTCTAGAGGACTGAGGTGATGATTCTCGATGAGATTCGAGGTGAATTGCCGCGATAGATTCAATGAACGAGGCCCGAGACTTGCTAGTTCGGAGTGAATGCTGACGTCTAATATTACCTGCTTGGGCTTGCATATTGACTGACGTTGACTGAAACCGTTTGCAAGGGAGTCAGTTACCCTGTAAGTGAGGTGGATAATTATGTGCATTTGAATATGCTATCCACTTTGTCTATAGTGTATCTCATTTCGAGTTTAAGCATTGCTTCAGGCGAAGACGACAAGAGGAGGAGCGAAGAAAGCCCAAGAGTTGCTGGCTGCCACAACTTGAAAGGAAAGCAGTCACGAGAAAGATATCGAGGTAAATATAGTGGATATAAATGTTATTACCTGTCATATGGAAATAAAAATGAAGAAATCAACACAAGACGCCATCACTCAACCCTGCACCATCATCACCGCAACATCAGACATCAGTCGCAACTGTGCACAAGCAACATACAGTAAAATGCCCACGCTGTAGCGTAGATTGATTACCAAGAGGATAGATATGCAATCCGATCGCCACAGTTTCGAGTGGCGACTTCATCCATCTGTTACATTCTTCACTGAAAATAGCCATGTCTATGTTCGTCCAAAATCCGTCAAGGAATTTGGTATTACGGGGCGTGTTGTCGACGTCGAGGAGGCTTCAAAACTACCAGCTGATAATCATGATCAATCCATGGATAGAATCAGATTGAAAAATGAACAGAAAGCAGAGCGGGTATCGATACTGCAAACTACTGGGATAATCAAACAATATCGTACATCACGTCTTGTACCCATCTATGATCATAACACAAAACACAATACGGTTATAGTACTGACTCCGGACACTGCAAATTATCGCCAGTTAGCTGTAGCTCATCTGAGGCATGGCGATAAAGTATTTGAAGTTGGATGTTCCACTGGTGCTTGTACTGCTTTAGTTTTGAGAAGACTGCTTCTTTTGAATGAAAAGGATGCTTGTCAATCTACAGCTGCAACTGCAGCAAGCGAAAAGGAGATCAATGGACAGATTGTAGCATTTGATACAGGTTCTGATATGGTCCAACAGACAAAGCAAGCTTTAGAATCCGAGTTTCAGACCTTATCATCACATTTACAACAGCAAAAACTTCCCCAAGTATGCAACATGACTTCAGTACACAAAATTGATGCATTTGCCGACCCAAAAGGAGCATTCACCATGGCAACACAAGGTGACAAATATCCAAATGTGGTATTGATTGATATTGGTGGTAATCGTGAATTAGAAGGAGTGACACGCATGATACATTGGATTCAAAATGCATTCCAAGAGCATCCTCCACGTGCCGTTATTGTCAAAAGTAAGGAGTTGGTTCAGCAAATGATTAATGACTCGTCCGGAGTTATATTAACAAATGCACAAAAATGGCTCATGAATTATTTGCAAACTAACAATATATCTTCATCAAAACAACCCCCTTGCTATTCACATCCACTGCAAGCACCTCTTGTAATGTCTCCAGCAGATGATGAAACTCCCATATGTAGATTTCACAACTATCATGATGAGGGATGTAAGCGCTATAACAGGAACAAGAATGAATGCAACTTTGATCATGAGTATTGTCATTGGTGTCGAAGGAAAGGTCATGTTGCTAGAGAGTGCTCAGGATAAAAAATTTAATCATCGCATTTCTCAAAGTGAAATTAAATAAACTAGGTTGCTAGAAAGTCAATATTAATCATGATATTTCATAAATGAATCAATCCACATTTCAAAAGCTACACTACTGGTGCATTGTTCTTCTTCCTATTCTTTCTGACATGTCACCGTTATTCTGGTCACGAGAGAACGAGTAGACAGGCTGCACTTAACTACAGTAGATTGCCTGGCCACTCCTTGACTGGGCGTTCTCTCTACCATAGTCTAGTTGGACTAAGCGTGCCCTTTCAGTTTGTATGAGAATTCCCTATGAGGGTGACACTCTCTATGTCATTCTATTTGTATCATGACCAAATATAGCATACAGATAAAAAGAGGTATATATGAACAATAAATCAAAGACAGTAAAAAGGTCTCATCATATTCAATTTCTCACCTCTAATGATTCCTCTCGACCATCTTCTATAAAGTATTTCCCGACGGCAGAATTTTTTATCCTCTCCACAGAATTATCATTGTAAAGGAATGCTCCAATAGCCGCTAATCCTATCCCACCTTTCCCCGACAACGAGAGGGCCACACCAAAGTAAGCCGCCGCGGCGAGGACATTAACGATTCGTTTTCCGACATTTAGTAGTGAATGCGTCGTTGCCGATGTGAGAGATAACACGGTGATTGAAAATACATTGTATAGGCAGTGAAACACCACGGCCTTTCCCCAAGATGGCATGGCATCCGTCTCGGTATCGAAGAGGGATGAAACGACCAATTTTAATGTTGCCGAATTGTGAACGTAACACATGATTGTAACCACTGTTGCGGGAATAGCTGCCATTGTAGTGATGAATGCAAAACTTTGTATGCCTGAAACAAAAGCTTCTCCACTCGATTTCGTACTGCCTTTCATTGTCGTTGTCTCCGCATTACTACTACTACTAGCAGTAGAGGCAGCTGTCTTTTTAAGAACATTTCGCGATGCCATACAAAACCCAGAGATTAAAGCAAACACAATAGACTTTGGATTGGCATCCATGGATTTTTGCGTGAGCAACATCATTGTCCCCCCAATAATGATCAATGTACTGGCAACCTTCCTGACTGATAAAATTTGCTGTAATTCACGTTTGGTGTTGCCCTCGCTCCTCGACAACACTTTGTCACGCACAATAATGGCAATGACCATTAATACCAATGTCTCAATTGGTTCGAGCAACTTTACGCATTGGACCAGAGAGGCGGAACCGTAGGCAAACCCCATATTGGTGCACATGCTCCCCACGTAGTGTAATACGCCTATGAAGAGATCGTATCCCGATACATTCTTGAGCATTCGTTCATCACTATTGCCCGTGAAGTACCCCCGACAGGTAAAGAAGGTTACACTGAACAGTACGCCCAATATCAGTTGAGAGGTGGTTAACAGCTGCGCCAGTAGGGTGATGTGAATTTCCTCGGCTTCGTCGGCCTTGCCGAATTTGGAGAAGAGGACTTGGCTGGCGATGGCGTTTTTGTTGGAGGATAAATACCAGCAGGAAGTACATGCTACGATGAGTGTGGAGATGGAGGCGGAGAAGATTCGGCTGATGAGGCTGGATGTGTTCATGGTTGGGTCGACGAGAAGACGAGATTCGAGATCTTTGGGGTGAGGTGAAAAAAACGACAGGGGGGTGAGGTCTTTGAGATTCGGACAGGTAGTCTCACTTAAAGGATTACATAATTACCTATATTTATCAATATCATGTATATTATGGGTTGGTGGCGTCTGTGGGATGGCGTCGTTCAATTTGCCTTCCTCCTCAACAATGAAGCGACACTGCCTGATAACCGCCCTGCTCATCTCCGCCGACGCTTTCACTCCATCGCCACCAATCCTTCGCTCTAAACAACTAATAATAAGTGAAACTGCGCTTCATAATTATTCCATCTCGGGCAACGACAAACGCAACAACAGACCGAGCATCGCGCCCCTTTCCCCCGACACCGGGGCCGTGAATAATGCAGGACCGATTAGTCATAATTACCGACGGGCTTTACACCGAACTGTCAACCCGCCAAAACGAATACGAGATGACAGTTCTCAAAGTCGTGATATTCAACAGCAGCAGCGACCACCTCCGCCCAATCAATCGCACCAACAAGAAATAACACGTCTCAAACAATCACTCAAAGAAAGAGACGACGACGTCGAAACGTTAATATACGAAGTGTATCGATTACAGGAATTAAGTGCCCAAATCAAGAATGTCAACGAGGCACGATCCAACGACTTTACGATACTCAAGAGGGAGGCGGAACGGTTAAAACAAGACTTTGAACAACGAACACGACAGAACGAGGAAAAAATGGCTACATTGTTGGAGAGGCTTCGAGATAGAGAGGAACGGATTGGTCGGTTGGAACGACTGTTGACTCAAAATGCCAAAACAATTTCCGATTTGGAATCTCGAATAATGATTGATGGTGGAGTTAATGGCGGTGTTGTTAGTAGTCCATCCATAGGCATGACTACTACCAATCGTATACCGCAGAGACAATACCGCGCGACGAGGTCGTACAATGAGAATAAGAATGTGGCAGTGGTAGGTGGCGCTCCTATACTGTATCGTTCTCCATCTATGAAACAAGGTTCCTTGAGGGAATATATGTCTGGTGGTTTAAATAGCATGGTAGAAAGTGGAGAGTATGATCCATCACTGCATAATAATATGTTGGTGAATGAAGAATATGATTGGTCTGATCCATCAATAGTGTATGATACGACGTCGACAATGGAACAACTGGAGTCTGATGCAACAGTGTATGAGTATGATACATCAATGAATGAGAATGTTGAGTTCGATAGCAACATTGAGACAAATAACGACGAGAATCATTACCCGAGACCAAATGGTATTGGTTATGGAAACAAGGGAATCTACGAAGTGCAATAGCAGAAGAAAAAAATAATAATTTGGTATAACAACTTGATTTTTATTATTTTCATTTAATTGTCATGCTTCTTATGAATATCATTCAACAGGAAACATTTCTGTACTAACTGGCTCTGCAATAGGACACCCCGCATCAATCAACTTATCATAAGTTATATCCCGTGCACTCCCTCCATACATAATGGCTACTCTATCAGGGTTTGCTCTAAAAATTATCCCTGTAGGAAAAGCGATATCTTTGATATTGTAGACTGGTAGGTGTAGTGCTATTGGTATAGTCTGGTCTCCACTAGAATCAAACAGTTTGAGATTTGCCTTCCATACACTGGGAAAAGACCAATTCGTCATCATTCCAACCTTGCTACGTACAGTTTTAATAACCCCGGGTAGCGCAGTATCTCCATCTCGTTTAAATGGTGCACCGCCAGTTAGAGTCTTTCGAAGTGCTTGCGGAGTAGAGACACTTTTGGTATCGTGTAGTATAACACTCTCGTAGTTTCCAGCATCGTTTTCATTTGTACCCTTCACTCTATTTCGTAGATTTATTGCCATGAGAAGAATATCCACTTTGGTAGCCCGAGCAAACGAAGAAGTCACAATATCATTGGTGCTGACAAAACCATCTTTGACCTCTTCTTTGCACGATATTACCTTGTCTTGGTCAATAAATCTAGCATCCATATTAGGTTTCGATCCACACAACATGCTTTTTAAGCAACAAATCATGAAGGAGGTCGAGCTTAGGAATTTGTGTTCTTTTGCTCCGATAGCATCTATACTCGCCGTAACGAAATTATGTTTGCGTACCGGGGAAAGCTCTTCGATATCCCCATTCAACATACTCATAATCTTGTAGTATGTATACCCATCGGAAATAGCATGTGTGATACTAGCTATCAGAGCTACCTCGTTGCTATTGTCCATTTGAACTAGCGTAAATTTGGCCACACGGCGATCTCTTTTACCGACCAGTTTGTACCCTGGTCCAACCACAGCATCGGACTTGAGAATAGCATTCGCTATATCTTCATATTTTCTCTTCGAACTGATCCGCGACAGCTCCGCACTATCACCATTGCAAATGATGGCATTTATGTCTTCGTCCGTTGGTATTGGAGATGGTATTTCCAACAGTACGTTCTTGTGAATCTTTTTATTTTTGACCAATTGACCTGTCAACCATGGATTATCATGACATATAGCCGTCAGACGATCTTTGAGCCACGCCGAAGACGATTTTGCGTCTACGGCTCCCTTGAAGAATGTTACAGTGGTTATGGCAGGTTCCGCAAGAAAATGCATGAGACTTGATTCCGTGTCGAGAAGTGGTTGGTACGTCGATGTTGATTCGGCGCCATCGTCGTGAGGTCGAGGCATCTTTAGACTTCTGAGATGAAGATATGAACACTGCAATGATGGATGATGCGGGAGAGATGTGTGGGAGATTGCGGCAGCTATCTACTCGATAGCGTAGGTAAGATTATTTATCTTTCTACGTATCATTAGGCCTACGCATGTGGGTTCGCATCAGTTCGTGAAAACATATTCTTCCCACAACTTCCCAAGACTTTTTCTACTGTTTGGGAATTGTCTCGTGCGTGATTTCATACATACGGTCTGCGCGTTCGCATTTATGGGCTGCGCAAAAGGAGTGTAATTCTTCTTATGCTGCTCACAGATAAAACAAGAGGGCTGAGCTTGACGGACAAAAACACTCAGCCAACACAAACACAACAACAACCAACCTCAACCAACGCGCCCAAGAAAAGCTGTTGTGATCAAACCAAATTGTCATCAACTGCGACTTCTCCTATTCAGCGAATTCAAAAGATCCAATATTCATCACCCCCAGCGACATAATCGCATATCTCACACAAGAGACCATGTCAGAAAAGCCCAGCTCAATAGTCACAGAAATTCAATTGGACGAGGCAGCCGAAAGGGAATTTCGCAGAAAAGCTTGGCTAGCACTTGCACCGTTGTATGCAACGACGCCATCGGAGGCTGGATCACCACCTGACGATTTCATGCCGATTGAAAGCACCGTGCTAACAGAAGAACCCGTGAATGCAAAGCACGCAGCCCCTGTTGGCGTTGAGTCTTCCAGTGACGGCTGCTCCCATCACACAGCGAATGGTGATGTCGCGAAGGTTGCCGAAGCTAAACCCAATAAGCAGGCCAAGACAATCAAGCCCAAAAAAGCCTCCAAGGCCAAACCACCCCCCAAGCCGTACTCGGCCTACAACATCTTCTTCCGCCTCGAACGAATGTACATTCTGGAACAAAACGGTCAGCTCGATCAAGAGTTCACCATTGCCGACGCTTCGGATAACCCCAATCTCAAGCACAACAGCAACGGCGATAATGATCCAATCGAACACCCCCGTCCCGCACGATACGCCCGTCTCCCCCTCCCGCCCCGATGGTATTCCAGTATCTCACGTCGTCAAGCCGAGAAGTCACGCAGTCACAAGAAGAAGAAGGGAGACAACGTCTTGACCAAAGCGGAAATTAATGCATTAGTGTCACAACGGTGGCGGAATGTCGACGAGGATATTTACAGGTATTGTAAGCGGGTGAGTGCGAATGAGAAACGTAGAAGGGAGGAGGAGAATTCCATTTTCTATTCTCCGAGGATTAGGGAATATGCCATGTCCAAATTCTGTTCGGATCATGATACCCTCGGACCCACAAAGAATGGGGATAATACTACTAATACAGTCATGAAGAAGAAAAGTCTTCCTTCCGATCATGATGTACGGGTAGCCTCGGCATTGTTAATGTTGAATCAAAAAACGAATATAGTCTGAGAAGAGGGGGGGGGAATATTAAATCCAAAATCATTTTTTAATAGCTTTGCAGCAAAAAAGTTGGGGAGAGATACAAAAAATGCAAGTATTTATATGAATACATGAAAAACATACATTTAATGTGGGGGCTATTTTTGCTCACACAAATTAAGTATAAACAGATTGGTTTAATATACTAAAATGTCAGAATTTCAAAACTTGGATTGAGGTATATGTCTAGAGAGTAAAACGAACGCCGTTGTGTCCTTGGCCTTGGAGACGTAGTCCTCTAGCAACCCTCTCTCTAAATTCTGTTCTTGTTTGGGCATTCATGAATCAGAATCTGTACTTTTGTCTAAACAAGTATTGTAAAATACTATTGACGAAACAAATGAAATTATGATACCGAAAAAAATCAAGATATTGATTATCTATTGGATATGCTAGTCGGGAACTGAGTAGTTGCTTCTGGAAGAAAAGATGATTATCTTTGTATCTAGCAAGCGCAAAGCCATAAAAGTAAAAAGGACCTACCGCTCTCATTACTCATTACATCATTCAATTATGGACACAAATGCTCCTCAGCCTAATCGATAATCCATTCACACTTAGAAAGGTATGAGACCTAGCTTTCATTACATCATTCAATTATGGACACAAATGCTCCTCAGCCTGGTCAATCATCCATTCACAAAAAAGTAGGCCATAGCTTCACTTAGAAAGGTATGAGGCGCAGTCACTTAAGATGCGAAATACGCCAATTCTATGATATTTCTCACAACATTTGGGCCCTTTATATTTTCCTATGAGACTTAGAAGACGTTCACCGTAGCGATTGAGTGTTCTCTCTGGTGTTCCACAGCTGCGAAGTTCATCCAAAGTTAATGGTAAACGAGTTGCGACAATCCCGATAACCTTTGGACTCATGATACGCGAGGCTAAAGAAATAATCTGAGAGAAACTGCTAGTCAATACGGATACATGATATTTCCCTACTTACAGAAACATTCGAGGTCTTGTGCACATTCCTTGACAAAATCCAAAATGAACTGCTCAATCATGATGCTTTCATACATACAGAAAGTCTGTTTTTCTTCTTCTTCTTCTTCTCCGATGCCACCAAGACGAGAACACAAATCCTTGAAAGATGAATTCCCGAGCTGAAGTTCCAATAGAAACAAAGAATCACACACATCATTACATTTGTGAAATTCATCCGCGATGTGACATAGCAGCTTCCGCTTCAAAGGAGCAAGGCAGGAACAACCCTGAGATAGCTTTGTGAGTACATTAAGCCATTTCAAAAGAATATCTTGACCAATCCATCCATTGAAACTCTTCAAGTCCAAGTATCTGAACAAAAAACCCAACAGTTCACAAGCCTTTCGCACGGTCTTGTCAGAGTCACTGTCAAGATATTTTGCTACGCCAAATACACAAGCCGTGGCACCACTTTTACCATATTTAGGGACCAGCGATTTCCCAAATAAATTATTTAATTCAAGCAAGCAACTCAATATTGAAAGCGCAGATTCCTGTAACTGGATCGACTCATGATGTAAAAGAGTATGAGCTGACTCGAACAGCGAAGACACATTGTGTTGTGATCTCAAATCCAACTTATTCATTCTCGACACAAAGAAATCGACCAACTCAACCAGCTCCTTAACTTCAGTTGACAAAAGATTGGCCATGTAATCAATATGCATTCCAAATACATTACTATAGTCAACCTTTGGCATATCTTTGTTGCAGAAGATGATTTTCAGAGTATCTACACAACTCTGACGAGGGTTCCCTTCCTCGCTTTCCCTAAGTAAAAGGGCCAATCTATCCATGATATTATGGGAGCTCAGGACTTTATCTCGAAGAATAACTGAAGTTTTTGAAATATGCACCAGACATTTGCAAAAACCAGTATTGCCTTCTTCACTCCAAGAGAAGAAACATTCTTCGCTGAGAATAAAATCAAGACAATTAAGGAATTCAGCGTCAACTGTCATTGGAATTTGCTTCTTGTTAGCACGTTGAAGGAGGTTTGAAATGAAATGCAGATAGCGTGAAGCATAACCATGACGTGTCAAGTTTGCCTTTATCAGTCCCATCATCTCACTGACTACTCTAGATTCAATGAATTCTTGACATGGTGGGTTATCAGTACCCATTAATGTTTCATACAATGAGAAACAATCACTGAGCCAGACATGTTGCTGCATCTTCATGTGCGGAAAAAAATGTTTTGCAATGTCCAGTCGACTACTTTCTGTCCCAAACACATTTTGATCAATTGGTAACGAGATATCTTCACAGTATTCACGAGTGTCATCTGCGAGTATGTAGATATCTGTGTTGCATACTGGGAAGGATTTCAAGATGGCAGCTGAAACGTTTGAAGATTCAAATTTTGATATATCTAAGCCCAACCCAAGAGCTCTTTCAATCTCCCTCTGTGTAGAATTTTGGAAACGAATCAGCCACAAGGCTCTCTTTTTGTCTGACGCCAGAAATACACGTTCACATTGCCCAAGCAGGCTGAACAGGTAATCTGGTGAGCCGAGAGCCGTCTGACTGCCAGGCCTTGATTGAAGGATTCCTAGCTGAAATAGTATTTATATTCAAGTAAATACTGTGGGTACAAATTTTGCTTGATAAAGTGTTTCATGTGTCAATCGCACATCGCACTTACCAATGTATCCCTTTCAAGACAAACATCAAGGCTATATGGATCTCCATTTTCCAGGAATCTTGAACTCCCTTCAGAATGAAATGTCGTCACATCTTCTACAGGGAAACTCTGACACGCCCTTGCACACACGTCACACACTTCATTATAGCTACGCAGATCTTCCCTCCACGAATAGAAAAAGGATTATTGGGACAGTACAAACCTTTTACACGCAAAGACATAGGTAGTGCGCCACTTCGAAATCCAACCGAAAACATCTCAATGAGTCTAACCATATCATCACGAGCCGAATCAATGAAAACCATCATATTGTAAGATGTAATTGTTGAATAGCAATCCAAATTACCATCAGTCCCCCCAAAATGTACCTCCTTCAGATTACTGAAAGTTTGAATGAATGGAACGGCACGGACAGAAGTCTCGAAATCAATATCACATTTATCGAAATGCATAGACTCATCGTGGCTTGCGTCGTCATCGTGACCTGCGTCCTCATCTTCCATATATATGGTTCTCACAAAAGAGTAAATATAGATAGTTTTGCAATCCCTGAATCGTCTACCCACACTCCCATGCATCTGACTCGAATTAAAGATGTGCAGCTCCTTCACGAGAGGAGCAGCTTCATGGTGCATAATACGTGACGTTGCAGTAAGATTTAGGATCGTTTGAAAATCGAGGTATTCCATGACTGCATGTCAATGGAACCGGAGCAGACTAGTGAGGTAATTGATAAGGTTGATGTGATAAC
>JALLPH010000816.1:0-14475 GCA_036939855.1 Cyclotella choctawhatcheeana
CTAGTAATAAGCCTGCTAAATTAGGGGGTGTACACTTGAAGTCAAATGTACTGTAGCGAAATTCAGAAGACACAATCAAGAGACACGACGCTAGAAATGACAGCTGTCGGGGGGCGTACCAGATCGGAGCGCGCCCCCCGTATCGCTAACAAGATTCCGGCACTTTTATGCGAACTTTCTGACACCTTCCCAAGCATTGGAATTTCATCTGCCTGCACTTGCATCCGAAGCAGCTCGTGACTCGTGAACGGAAGCCCAAGTTGAGTCAGTCTTAAAAAATCTGAGTAAAAACTTGAAACAAAAAAAATTATTAATAATAGTTGATAAAAAAATAGTCAGACAAAAGAAAAAAAATAATAATCAAAACTACTTATCTAACAATACACTACCTACTTTAACAAGAGAACACTGTTGATTTTTTTTTTCAATTTTTCGCTCCCGACTCATTGTTTTTTGGGTCTCTATTTTTTATCCCGAGAACAATCCGTCCAAACAAGAGCCACTCCGAAAAGCTCCAACCAAGATCCAACTCCGCACATTCTATCCAGAATTGATTGTATCCTTCTTTTTCCTACACCAAGCAACGTGTTTTGTTCTTCCCTTCGCTTAAATTGTTGGATACAACAACCATGGCAGCAGGAGGCAGCAGGCCATGCTACCATGCATCATAAACACACGACACAATGGCGAAGGATCACCATAAATCATACGCAAAAACGATGAAGAACCGCAAGCACAGCAACACTAACATACCAGCCTTAACAATGGGGAAAGCGCTCGTTGTTATCATGACCACCTCTTGTGGCGCTTTCAGCCCAACCCACTACCAAAGGGCTCACCACCCGAGACCGAGCGACACTGTCCTGCAATATCGCAACCTACACGATTATGAAATGTCGTCACAACCGCCATTGAAGCATCAAAAGGGTGCTAATGTCATCGGCGTCAAATTGACCAACCCGAAACAGCGTCTGATCGTTCAACAAAAGGCACCCCAAGACGAACAAATCGTCATGGACGAATATCTCGAGTATATCGAAAAACGATACAGTCGAATGCACCGTCCTGTCAAGTCCATGAGAAGCAGTTTCGTCTTTCCCATAGTATCGACATTAGTATTTGATACGCCCACCATAACGAATGAGGCCTTCCAGGCGTTGGGACTCACAGGACTCGTCAGTGAACGATTGCGAACGAGACTTCACGCCCCTAGAGAGTTTAGGAATGAGCACGAGAGTGCTGTGAATATCTTTCACTACTTCTCCCCCAAAGAGGTTGAGAACCGAACGTCTGATACTGTAGCGATGGCCACTGGTCGATTGGCACCTCACGTCTCTTTGTCGTTTGGTGCACAGTTCTCCCTCTTGTTGGAGTCACTACGGAAGGTGTTCCACGCTTACTTTACTAGCTTGAAAGTTATGAGTAGCTTCTTTGCTAGGCTAGTTCCTGCTATTCTCGAGAAGGGAGGATTGCGTCACTCTCTTCGAATGATGAGTGTCGCCAGCGTCGCAATGCTGTTGATGTTTCGACCTCTTTTCAAGGGATTTATGAAGCAAGCATAGAGTTCATACAGACCTGAGAACACCGCGCCTTTACTGGAATTAATATACAAGAGAAGAGAACTTTCCTCTTCGCAAAATGAAAATCATAGAGAGTTTTCTGAAGGACATAAGGTCCGTAAGAAGGCTTATTGCGCTCCCGGCTCAATCATGAGTGGGTGGAGCATGCACATACCCCCAGAATAGAACAGATAGATTTACTATGTGAATAGCACCCCATTAAAAATAGAGCAACAACAGGAAATGAAAAGATATTTTATTTAGTGACGATGATATTAAGATATTAATGATTGTTCCTGTGAATGTCTAAAGAGAGAGAGATAAAAATTTATTTTAATAGCCTTGAACAAGGGTCTCAATACCCCACATAGGGTGAAACCTCTCTTTGTACATGTACCCTCCTTGATACCATATGGTAGCTTATCCCCCGCCCCTCTTGAGGGTAGGTATTGGCTCCCATTTCCCTTCCAAGTTCTGATTTCTGATTTCTGATTGCGTGCTGTGATTGGTGTGGGCGCTGAATGATTTCAAAGAATTCTTCTTCTTGATTGATGACGCAATGATGAACTTCTTATCATACAACCGCGAGGGATTCTTCGATCTTATTGGTTGCAACTTGCACCATAAAGACGATGAAAAGGCTCCGTTTCGCTCCATTCACACCAGTATCAAAGTGAGACTGTATAAGGGTTTGTTTGCACTAGTAATAAAACCAGAGTCTAACAACTTTTCTTTAGATTAAGCACTGGACTCCTTAACAGCCTAAAAGAAAACGACAGTTCGCTGAAGTGTTTGATATTTTCATCGCGAGATCTTGGGTTTCACGGTGTCAAGATTCTAGCTGAGGCCTTGTGTGGTAATTTCACATTAGGGTCGTTGGATTTAAGTAGTAACGGTATAGAAGCAAGAGGTTGTTCATATATTGCTTTAGTGTTAAAGAATCAAAGTAGTATGTCTGGGGGTATCAGAAACTTGATTCTTAGTGATAATGATATACGGGATGAAGGCCTGAGGTCCATTGCTAACGCTTTGGAAAGTAATCATGTTTTGGAATCGTTGTGGATTGATAACAATTGCATTGGGTTGAATGGTCTCTGTGTACTAGCAGATTCTCTGGTGAAGAACTATACATTGAAAATACTTCATTTAAAGCACAACTCATTTCAATCACTGTCTCCACTGATTCGTTGCACATTCAACAAGGAAAGTCTTGAGGCTGTTGCAGATAGTAATCATACTATCAAGCACGTTTTTCTTAACTGTGGCTACTCCTACGAATGTGCCGAGTTGGAATCCATACTCAAAATAAATAGAATGGGTAAAACGAAAGCCCGCAGGATCAAAATCGCTCTTCATATAGAAGCTGATATGAATAGATTGTTAGAGCGTGATATGGACGTCAAGTTACTACCTTTGGTGTTTGAGATGGTTGGTGAATCGAGAAACTTGACAACAATGTTTTCTGCTTTGAGAGATCTCTCATCTACTGCCTTGATGTTTTGTGGAAGTGACGCAATGAATGTTGACTCGTTGGATGTTGAACCTATGAATGAGTGGTGATGTATCACTGATAGATGTCTCATAATTCAGTTTAAGTTACTTGTATTTGTTCAGTTTCTTTCTTCTGAAAAATATGATATTGCAACCATCTTAAATTCTCATCTGCCGTCTTCACAACCACTTTCCGACTTGTCCTCATTCTCAATATTTTTGTCAAATCTTTATTACCACTAAGTACCCAAGCCTCGGAACCAGACGCCTCTCTTCTTAAAAATTCACGCAATGACACCCAAGAGGCATCAATATCATCAGTAAGACGAACACCCCATGGCGGATTGCATACAAAAATGGTTCTTCCAGGAATGACTACTTCGTTCAGTGTCCAGTTGAGGCAATCTCCTTCATTAAGAGATATTATAGAGCCAATAACGCCCAAATTTTTAATAGACGACGCTGCCAGTTTCACAGCGCGATCATTCTTTTCATTGCATTGAATTACGACATTGCTCTTTGCCCAAGTTACTCCATTTTTGGCACGTGATGCAGCCTCATTTAGCAGTTCATTCCAAACATGTTTATTATTGAAATCCTCTTCCTTCCACCTAACAGCTGGAGGTACAGTATGTGGATTTCTACCGCTGCCAGTGTAAGTAGCTATCCTTGACAACCCAGGCGCCATATCGCAGGCAATCATCGCGGCCTCAGTCGGAAGTGTCGCACTGCCAGTCATCGGGTCTATCAGCACAGCTTTAAGACCATCTATTTTGGCAGCCGAAATCAGTTTATCCCATCCTGCTTCTAGCAAAAGACCAGCAGCCAGAGATTCTTTCATTGCAGCTCTATGTATTGGTGTTGTATCATAATCATCAGCAGAACTTCTATACCCTCGTCTATGCAAACTTCCACTAGAATGAAGACATCTATAGATATCCTGTAACGAATATTTGTTAGCTTTTTGCGAATGACGATCCAGATGAATTATCTCGACACACTCAAGTAAACTCACTCACCACATCTGCCACCAAATCATCATCGTTAAATTGATCGTCATCACTTTCTCGATTATAACCTCTACTACTGCCAGCCAAAGAACGACCACGCAAAACAACCACAAATGGTAAATCAGGGTCAATTGTATTCACATCAGGTCTTGATCCGTCTTCTCGTAATTCTCGAACATCGTCCACCAATGCATTCTTTACTGTTAATGAAGTATAATGGCTATGGCACAATTCTTTCGGTACCCTAGACGTATATATTGTAGAAACGGAAAATGTCAACAGTCCGCCTTTGCCATCTCCCAGTAAAGATGGTGTATGCAGACTCTTGATAAAATCATATAATTCACGTGAATTGCGAATTCCATCATAATATTCATCTTCCGATGAGGATATGAGTTCCATAATTCGATGTGCCGATCGGCACCACAATATAGATTTTAGTCCGACAGTGGGTGATGCTGTAAACGAAACACCAGAATTTGATTTTGTTTCGATATCTGTGGCTCCAAGTGCCTCTAGTTCGGAAGAGAGGATGTTGTGCAGGCCTGGTATACATGTTGCAAAGTATGCACGGACGTTTTCGACATTGTTCATGTCATTGGTTTTATCATTGATAATAGATTTGTCGTGTCTTTGTGAATCATCTTGTTCGTGCAATCTCTGTGAGTCATCGCGATCAATAATCCAATCGTTGCTGGCGAACAAACCATATCTTGAAGCACTCGAAGTCGAAGCCCTGACAACAACGTATGAAGGTACTGGTAACAGCAGGCCCTGTATTTGTACAAAGCAAAATGCTATGAAGAAGATTGCGGAGATACTATTTATGTGTGGCATATTTGATTACGAGGAGATAGGAGCGCTTGAATTGAGCAATGGTGATTGTTGGTTGTTGGTAGGTGATGGGTGATGGGTGACATTGAGATGCGGGCGTGTGTATTATGGTTGGCGCCAAAAAATATCCGTCTCCAGTCTAATCTAGTCTCTAGCGTCTCGCTCCAGATTCGTTCCAGATCCACTCTAAAACCTAAAACTCTCCACTCTCCACTGCAATGATAGCTACCCAAACCCCAACCCCAACCAACCCGACTACAAGGACCATGCCACAATTATAGCAATGACACATAATCACGTGGAAGATATGATCTGTATGCTAAGCCAAGGCAATGAGATCAACCTTGCAGTGGAAGAGAGTAGGAGAGTGGTTGCGACACGCTCGCTCGAACGCGGAGATATTATTGGTCCGGCTACTGGCATTCCCATCGAGGCCGTGATAGATCCCGTGCATGTACTGCAGGATGAAGTAGGACGAACGATTCTAGAGTCCTGCCGGTGGCCGAGTAAGAAAGATTTTCTGCAAAACTTTGCGAATACATCAGTTGGCATCGAGACTGATGAGGCAATGATTAAGCGGCAGCTCGAGGAGATGGCATTTTGGATCACACTCGCGGGTATGGCCAATGATGCCTATCTACGCACAGAGGGTGGTGAACCGAAACGTAAAAAGAGGAGAATGGACGAAAAGAACGGTGCCGACAATGATAATGGTGGTCGCAGAGCTATTGATTACTCAGACAATCCAAAATGTCAGCAGATACACGATGCATACCTCCTCTCCTTGCCACATGAGGGACCCGATCCGTGTTGTTGGACGTATTCAAATCGTGCCCAACTCCTGTTCGGCACGCCTCTCTTTGATCAGATCAGTAACACATATCAACGTACAAAAGAGCAATACGAACAAATCTCAGAGGCACTGAGGGCATGTGATGGTGAAAGATTATTCAATGGGTCAATACCACCATTTAGTATAGATGGTCGAGGAGTTTTTCCAAGCGTGCTTTGGGCACGATCGATGCATCAAAGTCGCTCTTTCCCGAGGAGTTTGGTTGATGAAGAGGGAGTATGGTGGATGGGTAGGAAAGACATTGTTCCAAACCACTCAACCAATAATCAGCCTGACACCTCAACAACAACCGAATCTCCACTCTTCAAGCAAGTTGTTGGTGTCCCAATAGAAGAGATCCATGATGATTCCAAACATGAAAACAATGATGGTGTTGATAGTGCAACAACAACAATCGTGTCGTACAGACTGGGAGGATTCAGTGCTCCAATAATAAGGATATCCGAAAGAAGCAAGAGACATCAAGAGGCTGATAATCATAATGTCCATCAACACCCTCCTCCTGGATATACTCTTGGTATCATGCTGCCACTGTTCGACATGCTTGATCACAAACCCGGACATGCAGTTCAGTGGGAGTCAGCAATTACCATCACTTCAGATGAGCAACAACAACAATCTATTCGTTTTCGATGCTGTGACCCCCAGAAGCAAGGTGAAACAATCTATAACAATTATGGACCAAAAGGCAATAGCGAATTACTGTCCACGTATGGCTTTGCAGTAAAGAACAACATATTAGATTCAGTAGATGGCATCATGTTGGGGATTAAAGTCCCAGTTTCGACAGATTCAATTGATAGTCAGCAACAGCAGGTGTTCAATGCCCAAATGTCATTTCTTAAAGAGAACAATGTGTCCCATCGCTTTGATACTAAGGGTGGTGTCATTCTACTAGGCCCATTCTCTCTTTATCGAAAAGGGCTACAGGATGCTACTAGTTGCAAAAACGATGATTTTGCTGACAATGAGTTAACAGGTGTTATTCCCAATGATTTATACCAAGCACTGGGCGTAATCGGACTTGAGACTTTGGAGGAAGGACCAGTAATGTCCTTGGACGAGATGGAGATGTTTCATGCGGTATTAAAGAAGAAGCTCGACGGTTTTGACCATTTGGCTGGTAGTGAAACGACGGTTACGCAAACAAATATTGAAGAAGACGTGTTCACGGAAACAGAAAGGGCGCGTAAACAGTCAGCCGAGGCATATAAAGATGGACAAAGAGCATTACTCTGTTTGGCTATTCAGGAGATAGAAAGTTTGATGATACCACATGATGAAGATGTCGAATAATAGCAATTGAATTAGGATCACAATCTATTTTGTCTGCCTTTGATGGTAAATATCTGATGATAGGCTGACACCCAAAACTAGCACAAGTCTGAAGATTTGAATAAGTTACATATTTTGGTATTGATTAATCTTCTACCTCATCCAAATTATTCATTTGCACATAGATATTGCTGAAGACACCAGCCACAGCTGAAACTGAACCAAACAAGACAAAGAAGAAGACTACAAAAAAATCCCAGTTTGTAGGAGTTGGCAGCTCGTCTGATGTCTCGTCATCAGCAGTTTCTTGTGTAACCAACGCAGATGTATTGATCTTCTTTTGTGTATTTTTCGCCCCTATGTTTGCCACTGAGCACCAGAAGGGAAATATGCCAAGGTAGTACCAGAAGGGTTTCGGGCCTGAAGTAATGCTGTCGTATGCATTAACATTGGATGTATTATCAGGAAGTTCTAAAGATGCATTTCCCTCAACGGGAAGATCTGATGCATCGGTGACACCACCTGCTTGGCTTTTCGAATAGCCCTTTTTACGTCTCCAGTCTGCAACCCAATCATTCACTTTCGCTAAAAATTCTTCACCATTTAGACCAAGAAAGCACAGTCCAGGTCCAATATAAGATATGCATGATCCACCTACAGCTCCAGTAAGGCTCAATACGGGACCAATGTCAGTGAATATGAGTGCAGGTATCAGTGTTGTCAGATATACAATTAAAGTCCAGCTCTGTCTCCTGTTCATGCATAAAATACCTCCTCCTTCAATGATTGATCCAGTTGTCTGATTGGTATTTGTTGTGTCGACAGTCCCTGCATCTCCTGGTGCCATATCAGCCAATTCAATCTCTTCAACTTGACTTTCATTCTCTGGTGTGAACCCTCCCCTTGCATCCATATCTCCATTGTGCACCAACATAATGAGCACATGCCTTGCAACGAAACTTTCCATAGGATATGTCACATACATGGTAAACGCAAGCAGAATTCTTGCTGCATCCGCCTCATTAGATTCCAAAGAAAAGTTGTTCAGTACATCACCCTGCGTCTTCCCCAAGAATCCAAGATAACCACACACACCCAAAATAGCGCATAGAACACCACTTATCCCTATAGACTGATTCGTTACAATTCTCCATCTTTGCCTTGTCTTATTTTCCAAAGAATTGGCAACAATAAACGCACTATGTTGACATGCCATCGCAGTAGAAAGTATCCCTAATCCTACAAATAACGTAGATTGAATCCCATCTTGCTTTATGACCTCGAGGAAACCTCCTTGAGCTTCGACACTTTCTTTTACTGGAGCAAATATAGCTATGAATACCACCAAAATCATATCTGCAAATACACTCAGTGCCGAAGTTAAACTCAAACTAGCCATATCCCTTTGCATTGAAAGAGGGACCATGATCAATAGAGATGTTGCAATAACTATCAAGTTCCTTTCAAGTTGGTGAGTTCCATGTTCAAAGCCCAATACAGTGGGTACCGTATCTTTGATAATGAGGAGGTAGGCCACCATGGCACCGTAGGCCATTATGAACATGTTGAGTAGGACGAATCCACTGCCGAATTTTCCAAATGGGTAGCTTATATGTACAGCAATTAAACGACAACATGAAGAAGATAGTACATCAGCTTAATGCACAAAGGATCACATGATAAATAAAAAGCATGTTTTCTACTCACCTAGCCAACTCCTCATACGTACACACATTCCTTCCCCTCAACCTCTTATGAAAAGTAGCCTGCTCAATCAACATTCTTAGACTTTTATCAGTCAACACACTCACAAGTATTAATAGGAAAACACCAAAGACCAGTCCCGACATTCTCAAAGCATATGGAATACCGATGATGCCAGCGCCGACAATAGAATTTACTAGATTACTGGATGCTCCTAGAATGGAGGATTTTTTCTTTGGTTGTGAGAGAGTCGGTGTTGCTGCTGCTGCAGGGGTGCCATTAGTCGGCGAACTGTGTTTTTGGTAATTCGTAGATGTGTCATTTTCATTGGGTGTTTCCGCCGCCTTGTCGTCTTGATCGTATTCGAAGTCCATGTTTTTGTAGTCGCTGCTTCTGTAAGTAGGCTGAGATGGCATTCGTCTGGAGGGAGTAGTATGTGTTGCGAGGTTGGGTCTTCCAAGAGATCACAGGTCTTCTAAACAAGAGGATTTCATTGTAATAGCAAATAAGCAGCGGGAGCTGAGGTTGGTATTTTTAATTATTTAGGAGGCTAAATTACTAATTATTACTAGGTACCTAAGAACTTCAAGTAGTTGGGGCGCACGCATTGTTTTTGCCCCTCTATTTTCTCTCTGCCGCGCCACCGCTGTTGTGTCCGTCTCTCTCTCGTCTCCCGTCTCTCGCCCGATCCATCCCATCCACCATCCACTCTTCTTTCACATGTCATCAAGAAAGGTGGTGATTGGTGGAGCATGGTGGATCATCGATAATTTCTCCAAGATGAACAACATCCTAGGCGTCTACTTCTGTTTCTTCATCTGGACTTTATTATCAACATCTAAGAAGATTCCTGTTGTCGAATCAAAGAAGATGATTGGCATCATGTTGCAATCTGCGAGAAAGACACCACGGCTGATGTCAAGAATACCTGGTACATCAACACATCAATCTTACAACAATTGTAGATGGAATAAACATCCAGCTTTTGTGGGTACCGGTACTTCTCGAGCATTTACTTTGGCTACGCCTGCTACTCTAAGGTTTATTCGCAAAAGTATTGCGATGCCTCCATCACGTGTTTTTGTTGAAAATCTCCATTCATCTGTAGACGATCATATATCTGAAACGCAGCGATTGGATCATTCCATAACCTCAAACCAAGCCGAATCATCAATGATAACGCAAGGCCTTAATCCGTCTCAAGAGGAGGCAACATTGAGACCACGATACTCCATCACTCGAGTGATCGCAGGTGAGGAACTATTTTATTGTATGAACCCACCAGCAGTCCCAACCTCCAGGTTCAGCGAACTGAATCCAGGTTCGGGGTTCTAACAGGTTCAGGTTCGAATTTAAGCTATCTTTGTTCTTGATGGAATAACATATTCACATTAAACCGTACTCACGATCGCTTTCAGGTCCGGGAGCAGGCAAAACTAAAGTTTTGACATGTCGAATTGCTCACTTATTGCTCAGTTCAGAAAACAACGATCATTCTTTGCCAGAGGGAATTTTGGCAGTAACCTTTACCAAAAAAGCGGCCATGGAGATGGAACGACGATTGGGTGATTTGTTGTCATCTTCTACACAAGCAATGTCCGAGGCCGAGGAATCAAATAATTACGAATACCAAGAGAATATTGTCGTTAGCGGAAATGCAGATCCTACTGATAATTCCATTGATGTCTCGAGACAACTTATGAGACAAGCTACGGTCGGTACATTTCACTCGGTATGTTCCAAAATCCTACGCAAGTTTGGGAATGAATTGGGGAATCTATCTAGTGTGAGAGAGTGCTCCACATCAGAGACATTACAGCCTATCCATTACGTAGGTAACGAAAAAGAACAGGAAACATCAAATAAAGTGCTTGTGCAATCGCTTGATGGTTCATTCAATATTCTTGACCAATCAGACCAACTTCGTATACTGAAACAGGTATTAACGGAACACAAGATCGAACTGAAATCAAATGATACAATGCTAAGAGGGAAAAGTGATGACATTCGACCCATCACCATCCTGAATGCAATTAGTTTATTAAATACGGAGGATGCTGTTTTGCGTACACCCCAAAAGAATCCTCGAAAAGACACAATTTCAGATGACATTAAGGAAAAGATGAGTCGTAAAGTCCGTCAGATTGCTGAGGAAATACGTGTTCCCTTTCAAAAGGCAAAGTATGCTCAAAACTCAGTTGACTTTGACGACTTAATATTCTTGACAAGGGAGCTCTTGCTGTTTAATTCTAATGTCAGAGAGATCCTTCATCGTAAGTGGAGGCATATATTGGTGGAGTAAGTTGAACCCATTGATTATGAGAAATGTAGAGCTATGTTAAAGACTTTCCCTGACTCTCTTACTGATTCCATCATTTTCTACCATAACAGTGAATTCCAGGATACAAGTCACATTCAACTGGACTTAGTGAGGCTTCTCACAACAAACTCACTCTTTGTTGTAAGTTCAGTTTATTTGTATACTTTCATCTATATCATATCAATCATGACAACTGCCCCATTCCCATATTTTGAGCACAGGTGGGAGATGGAGATCAATCAATATACAGTTGGAGAGGTGCAAGTCCTGAAAGCATGACTGACTTTGAAGCAGCGTTTCATAATAAGCAAACAGGATGGGATGGACTGATCGATGTTGATAGCCATGAGAGTTCGCTGCTACAAGTTAAGTCTGTATATTTAATGGAGAACTATCGCTCAACACAAAATATAGTGAAGGCTGCGCAGAGAATCATTTCATCGTCAGAAGGTAACAGTAGTGACGCCCAGGATGACCTTAGACGCGATATGAAACCGCAACGCGGCATTGGGCCATCGCCTCGAGTGCTTGCGTGCAAAGATGCCAAGAAAGAGTCCAGTTTTGTGGTAAAGTCAATCAATGAGATGGTTGAGAAAGGCGACCTAACACCGTCATCAACTGTGGCCATAATATATCGTACCAATGCTCAATCTCGGCTGATTGAAGAGGCTTGCGTTGAGCATAATCTCAGATATGTTGTCAGAGGTAGCTCGGGGACTTTTTATAAGCGAGCTGAAATACAAGACAGTCTTTCGTTTCTCAAGATTTTTTACAATGGACGAGACAGGTCTGCGTGGAATAGAGCAGTTAAGGCTCCTAGTAGAGGTATCGGAGAAACCAGTCTGAATGAGTTTTTTCGTTACTGTGATGCAGTTGCTGAAAAATATGGTGCAACAGAAGATATCAGCACCTCAATTCCGACTCCTATGGATGTGTTATTCTCACTTATAAACCCAAACGGTAACCATATTTCAACTCTGGTACCAGCAAAAGATTTCTTGTCCACTAGATCAATCAATCGATTTACTCCATTTGCAACGAGTCTTTCAGACTTGAAGGAGAAGCTGAAATCTCACGGGGTACAAGATTTTTTATTGGCAGTCATCGACGAACTTAATCTGAACTCTCATTTTGACGCAATATCAAAGACCCGAGATGAATACGAAGATAGACTGAGCAATGTGATGGAGCTGGTTCGAGCCGCAGATAGGTACAAAGATGACGGACCTTGCATAGGCACAGACAATGAATCAGAGTCACCGCTGGAACGTTTCCTGGATGATGTTGCTCTTATTGCAGATATTGAGCCCCAAAACGACGGCGAGGATTCGGAAGATCATCGAGTTATAGCTAATCTCATGACTATTCACTCGTCAAAAGGGATGGAGTTTGATGCAGTGTTGTAAGTTGTTTATTTCTGGTTATACTAAAAAATGACTTCGTCTCAAACAAATTGATTGGTTGCCTCGTTACGTCACACCAGTTTGGTTGGTAATGAAGAAGGAACCTTCCCAACGCAGAAAGCTATTGGTCAGGGAGAGGGATCCATTGAATTGTCTGAGGAAAGACGTTTGTGTTATGTTGCAATGACGAGAGCAAAAACGCATCTAATATTGACATGGAGACGAGAAGTGAGTTACTTTGCGGGTAATACCTTCAAATACAAAGATGCTGATAGGTCTCGCTTCCTGAATGTGCTTGTCAGCAAACCTGATGGTAAAGCGAGAAATGGAAAAAGAAGCTTAGAAAAAGGTCAGACTTTAAAGACACGTGCAGGTAATAAACACTATCTCAACAATGAATCTCCAGCAGGAACAAGGATGATTCACACTCAGATCGTAAGAGACAATAAGAAACATTCGAAATCAGGTTGGAATAATCAGGAGTCTGTGACTCAAAGGTCTAGCTCTAGTGGTGAAAACGCTTGGAGGAAAAGTCAAAACCAATCAGCCTCAACAACGAGAACGATTAAAGATGAACCTTTCACAATCCACAAGTCCAATAAGCAATTGACAACATTCACATCTCACACAGAAAGAAAGAGCTGGGATAATTGGGAGCCAAGCCATATAAAAAAGCCAATTCAACAGGTACCATCAATTTCTATTGGACAAATGAAATTGTCTGAAATGCAGAATCGCCAACAGAGAGCGAAGCCTTTGCGGCAATTTGGATCTATCAGCGGTGAACCTAGTACTGTATTTTCAAGAAAGACGCAAAGTTCAGCCAATAATAGACGACAAATGCACAATAATGGTCAGATGCAGAAATCTGTTTCGAAGAAATCATCTAAGATCGTCAAAGAGCATTCATTCTCAAGTGATGCCCCACCAGATGTAGACTCTACACTCTTTTATCCTGTTGGCAGTTATGTAAAGCACAAATTCTATGGCAGAGGTAAAGTACAAACACCGCCAAGTTCAGACAAGGAGTTTGTAGAAAAAATGCTCGTTAGGGTACACTTCGAGGATGAAACTGGCAATTGGGATTTGCCCATGAATAGCTTGACTCATACTTATGACTAAACAAATTATGTTTTGTTGCATTCCATGAGGGTTTTCTTTACTACCAACTGCCAATGAAATCTTGCTTGAGAGTTTGTACATAGTTCACTTCCTTTTTTTAATATGTCATTCGTGGTTTTAATTCTATCTAAAGCAATTGCATTGGTGTAGTGTTATACATGAAACCTCAATTGGAGTAATAATTTCATATGGTAAGTCAAATGATAGCACTAAGAACCTAACAAAAAGCAAGTCTTCGTTTCAGATTTGGCAAGTAATACATTATGGCAATTTAGATGTCTTTGGGTTGTTCTTGCATACCTATTGATGGAATGATAGACTCACAAACATCTACAAATATGCATAAGATACTTTTTTCTATCATCTATATGAATGTAACTCTTTCAAGAATATACTCAGCTTATATTAACAAAGAGATCTGAAATGATTGATGTGGTCACACAGACAATTCTATGGCTTTCAGTTGTGCTGGTGCTGGCAGCAATATCAAAGTTGTTCCCTGTCTGACAGTACCCTCATTATGTCCTCTATCATAGATCATGGTTTTTTGTGTGTTTTGATTAAGCAGAAGTGTAATGGTGCAGCAGAGGAGGCTATCCAGAAGATTTGTTGGTTTTCGTCCTCTTTCTTTTTTCATTTCATCTTTCAAATCACTTTGCCTGGGCCTAAAATATAGAGTCGACCTTTATACCACTTCCCATATCTCTTTATGTTCATGTCTGCAAATATTATTAGTTGTGATTGAGAACAAAAAATACAACTCTGAAGAGTTCCATCTCTTTCTTCAACAGCCAATGAAAAACAACAAGTGGTGATTGGCTAGTACCAAAATTACCAGAGTAATAACAAAAAAAATCAGATAATGGGATGTAGTCCCTTATCTCCCGGAGCTAATATTGTGTCT
>JALLPH010000817.1:0-25872 GCA_036939855.1 Cyclotella choctawhatcheeana
CAAATTTCGATTTGCTAGTTAAATTTTAAATTATTAGGCACTTCTCACCCGTAAAATTATAATATTGCCTCTACATTATTTTGATTAGTGTGTACCTTTCCAGAGCAAGATGAAACATTCTGACTGGTGATCAAGCCTCCATTGATATCCAAATGAAATTATTTTGCTGAACTCCAACTTCATTTCAGCCCTCTGAGTACATCCACCACATGAAGAACACTCACCACTGTGCATTCTTACCCAGTATTTTCTAAAATGCTTCCTCATTTACCCTGTTGTATTCATTATAACACAACAGCTGTAAATGAATGAAACCTTTTTTTATCTAATAAGACATTCCCCAGGAAAAGAAGAGAATCGTTGTCATAAAGCTCTGTACTTATCATACCTAAGAGTGCTAGCTCAATATCCTAATACTCACAAACTAGCCCTGTTGGTCTGTCAAGAGGTATAGATATTAATAACAAGAGAGTGCAATCGAGGACAAACATTATCCACAGTAGAAGAAGTAAGTAACATAAAAAACAAATGAAAATGAAAGTGAGGAACTACATTCTGTTCTAGAAATAGTACATACAATGTAAAACATAGTACACATTGATTAATCAAGGTTTTAGAAATTACAACTGCAAAGGAATGCTTCCACTCACTTACTATTTTTGTCAGTATTCTACTCAGCAATACATATATATGGGTTATTGAATACTATAAATGCTGATTTGCTTAAATATTAAGGAAAAGCAGTGAGTATTATGCCCTGGTAATAGTTACTAGTATACCTTTCACTCTTTTGAACTTATCCCACTTATTTTTGGCAATACAATTACCAGAAAATGAAGTTTGACCGTACAACATTTTGCATGCCATTGATCTCAAATTAACCCGCTCCCCAATGAGCACATAATTTTGTCTCGTCAAATATGGGCTTTTTCTCCTCCAGTGAAGAATTGCCACTGCCAACACCAAACATTATATGGGGCGGACCCATCATAGTATTATTGCCTGAGCTGATTCTTGCGGTGCCAGATTACTCAGCCTCCTACTATCTACAAACAATCTGAAATAAGCATCTGCTAGTATCCAACAGTAAGTAAGTACTTCTAGACAACATGAAACCTATTATTCGCCATGAGTGAAAAACCGACACCGTTAACTTCAACCATTATCAAGGGCAGGCCCATCATACTATTATAGTATTAACGCCCGAGCTTGCTGTTGCGGTGGTAGATTACTCAGCCTCGTCCGCCTATCTACAATCAATCCAAAAAGTAAGCATCTATTAATATCCGACAATAAGTAGCTGCTTCTTTTAGACTGAATCTATTAACATGAAACTTCTTATTATTCTCATTCTACAGTGTCAGTGTCTATCATCTGGAGTCTTCTATAGTTAAGTACTTGTTTACAATTACAATATGCTTATTGGGATCTTCAAAATCAGACCACTTGTTTTGTTTTGATGAGGTCCCAAAATGAGGTCCCCAATGGCATTGCATTGGCAATGCTGGGAAAAGGTTAAATGTGTCTATCTTTCTCTAGCTCAGAAAGGACTGAACCTCTACTTATCTGGAACTGTACAAACTGCATACGAAGGAGGAATAGTGCAACATTTCATTGGCATTTGTTATCGGTCAACATCAACAGTCAACACCTATGCATCTTCGCTGAAATGGGGTACCGATGTCTGCGTCTTCAAAGACATGTTGTATTTTGAAGATATGTCATCCGACAAGACATAACATGTTGACTCAATTCTCAGAGGACAACTTCGCCACGCTTCACAACCCTACAGCAGACATGGTTGTTATGAAGTATAATGGAATTCATATTTAGTACTTTGGGCGTATGCTTTGGTGTGTCAACATTGTTTATGCATAAATGCACCCTTCTCTCATGTTATTAAAACATAAATATACTTAATCACATCTCTTCTTAGTTGACTCACTCAGAATAATCATGGTAATCCCTTTTTCTTGTATATTACTGATGTTTTCTGTTACACATTATAACTATGAATAGATATACAGCTAATTGTAGAAGATAAAATGTAACATTACTTAAGTGAAAAAGGACGAGAGACGAAATTATTTAATTGAAACCATCAACTGAACAAATCCAATGGTTTCAAGACAATGTAATAAGTAACAACCAGCCATTTGCAAAACATCACCGACAAGTTGGTGCAATATTATTGTTTAATTTAATGTACTACAAATTTCTTTTCTTTTGTCCGCCTTGATCCATTTGCCAAAAGGCTCAAAAGGTTTTTGAAAACTTTTAGATTTGCCAAACTGCTTGATGGGGTCGCGGCCAGCCCTTCTCAGCATAAAGCTAAACTTCAAATCTGAACTTTGAAGTATCTTTCTGCACTCTCATGCCTTTTCTGTCACTGTCACACTCCCACATCTCCAGCTGTTCAATGTCAACAGAATTCGAACAATTGGCTTGATTGCATTGCTTTGTCCATCATTGCGGCGCCGGCCATTGCCAACCATTTCGACGTTGGAATACCAACCTCTTGTCTCCTTTCAACCATGAGCAAAAACACCTCTCATCATCATCAGGCTAGACGTGCCAATACCTGCGAATCGGCGGTGACCAACAGCAACACTCCAACAACCGAACAACGTCACATTCCGACTCTCCGGCCAAACGATGATGCCATTCAAAGCGTGCTTGAAGGGAAGAAAATTGCCCAGGAGGAACGGCACTGGCAGCTTTTCTCAATGACCTTCATGGAGAATCTTCTATGTTACTGGATCAGATTGATATGGTTTCTTGCAGATGCATTTACACAAAAAAAAATATTTAGGGAGGCACAACAGTCTACTGGAGAGGTGGCGAGATGGCGAGGCGTGGCGAGTCATGTGTCATACGCGCTATCTTAGAAAATCTACGTCAACTTCTTCTACGTACCTACTTACTTATGCGGTATCTTTAGTACTTTGCTGTCAAGATTTTTTGGGGGGAAATCCGGAGACAGACAGCTTTTCGGATGGGAAGTGTCAATGACAACCCAACGCGATTGAAGCCAATGGCCCATGGCATCGGCCTCTCTCTCTCATAAAAGCATTGGATAACAACTTGATTTGGACTTGCCAAAGAAGTATCAAGCAAAAGTCAAACGATGACATCCCTGGCTCTTCGTCACACTGCCCGGCTCACTCGCCACCTTAAACAACGTTCTTCCGTCCTCCCCATTACATCAACTACAACATGCCGATCTGCATCCACGCTAACAAGAGAAGACGTCGTCGACTCGGACGGCTTACTGCAATTCAAAACACTTCATGAAATGAATCACTACGCTTCAATAGCCTTCAAGGACAATCCGTTGTTTGGGACATATGTACCCGAGAAGGTGGAGGAGAATGTGGTGACAGATCCCGTGAAGGAGAAGGGACAGTTTGAATGGATGACTTACGGTGATTACGGGGAGAAAGTGGCGAGGTGTCGTACTGTGCTGAAGGATATTGGTGAGTGTTGTGTGATTAATGCCCATGATTGATGTTCATGCGCATTTGAATTTGTTCTGACACAAAATACTATTTGTTTCATTTGATTGTTGCAGGAATCAAAGAAGGTTCTAAAATTGGCATCATCTCCAATAACCGATGGGAATGGGCAGCCCTAGCATCAGCCGCCTACTCTCTCAACGCCGCCATTGTCCCCATGTACGAAACACAATTGCCCAAGGATTGGACATACATCGTCAACGACTCGGAATGCTCCGCTTTATTCTGCAGTACCGAAGACATTTTCGTCCAGGCCATGAAGGAGGTACTGCCCAATACTCCCACGGTATCCAGCACATTTTGTTTCAATTCACCACGGGGAGAGCCGCATTCATTACAGACGGCGATGGATCATGCCAAGGGCAAAGAAACGGAGGTTGTCTTACCCACGCCGGAGGATTTGGCAGGATTGATTTATACCAGCGGAACGACGGGAAAACCCAAGGGTGTGGAATTGACGCACGATAACTTCGTGTCGAATGTGTATGCGGTTCGCACTATGGCCGATGATCCGAAAGACTTTATCCGTCAATCCGATCGGTCCTTGGCATTCTTGCCGTGGGCCCATTCTTACGGACAAACTTGTGAATTGTGGTGTGCCGTAGCTCATGGGGGAAGTATGGGGATTTGTCGGGGTGTGCCAATGATCCTGGATGATTTGGCAATGGTGAAACCGACAGTCCTGTTTGCGGTTCCCACGTTGTATAAGAAGGTGTATGATGGAGTTCAGAACTTGATTGGGACTAGTAGTCCAACGAAACAGAAGTTAATGCGTGCTGCATTGGATATGGGACGTAAGAATCTTGAGACTGGAGGCAATTTAGGTTTGTTTGATGGATTGAAGCATAAGGTGCTTGATTCATTGGTTACATCTAAGATTCGCGGTAGGTTTGGTGGCAATCTTCGTCATGGATTTGTAGCAGGTGCGGCCTGCCCGAAAGAAATCATTGAATTCATGGACAATATTGGCGTGCCAATTTGTGAAGGTTAGTTTTGTCAGTGTGCATGATGATTTGAGCTTACAACGCATCAACAGATACGCTTACATTTACTTTTTGCTTAATGAAATCATTTACAGGTTATGGCCTGACGGAAACAGTAAGTTTCTCATACTTGGGATTTATCGAGAGTACATGTTGGTGTACTAACAATTTATTTCAATTGCGTCTCAAACAGTCACCAATTATTGCAATCAATGCACCCTACGAAGGAAAACGCAGTCCTGGAAGTGTTGGAAAATCAGTTGGAGGTGTAGATGCTCTCATAATCGATCCTGAGACACAAAAGCCAGTTGGACCTGGTGTAGAGGGTGAGATCTGCTGTGTCGGGCGCAATGTAATGAGAGGATACTATCGCAATCCTGAGGCTACCGCTGAAGTGATCTCAGTTGCTCCTGATGGAAAGTCAAGAATGTTTCACACTGGTGATTTGGGAACAATGGATGAGGCTGGCTTCATTTCGGTGACCGGACGTCTCAAAGAACAGTATAAGCTTGAGAATGGAAAGTATGTCACCCCGACACCCATTGAAGAATCCATTGGCATGTCGCGATTCATCAGCCAGGTTGTTGTATGTGGTGCCAACAGACCCCACAATGTTGCTTTATTGGTACCAGACTGGATTGCTATTCGATCTGAACTGAAGATTTCAGATGATACAACTGAGGAAGAACTTGTCAACAACGAAGAAGTAAGAGGCTTGATTGACGAAGAAATTAGGCTCAATACCCACAAACTAAAGAAGTATGAAGTTCCAAAGTCCTGGTCGTTTGTTGCACCATTCTCGGCAGCAAACAATATGCTAACGCCAAAGATGAGTATCCGTCGTAAGATTGTTATCAAACATTACGATGATATCATTGCTCATATGTATGGAGATTCATTGGCTTCTGGTGCTTACGATGGAGGCAACCACGAAGAAAAGGTAGCAGCTTAGACTGCATGTAATAACTCTACTGCTTATGTAATAATAATATTCATTATTGAAAAGCTTGGTTTTTTATGTTATTGCTTTGAAATATATAAAGCTAAACTACAGTGATGTTTCATTGTCATTGGCAAACTTCTTGAGTATTCTTATTATTCCACTACTTCTCTATGAGTATTATTATCATGAACTGCAAACTGCATCAGGGTAAATACCTAGATAGGCACAATGTCATTGGGGATTGGGGTAGATAAGTACTTATTATTACTCTCTCTATTTAGTCCACGATATAATCTTGTGTCATTTCAGAAGATGTCAGATGACAGATGGATCACAGCATAGCCACAGCTGAGTTGACAAAGCTTGGGAACACCTCTTCATTGTTGATGTTCGGAACAATGGAGAAAGGCGTTGGTCCGATGAGGTACTGGCGTTGTTGCAGTGCAGCAACAAGCCAAGACACAAGACGGTCATTCACGAAAACTGATTGGGCGAGTGGGAGTCGGTGCTCGTTGTAGCTCTTCATGAGATGAAGGACACAAGGTAACTTGAAGCGTTAATTAAAAGTTCTATTGCCGCGACTATCATATTACGAGTCCCACTGTAATCGTGAAGCAAGATTTGGATTTGCATTCACGCGTCAAAGATTCTCCACTATGTTCACTTGAACTTTTACGAATAAACAAACAGCTCTACTAATCTCTAACGACGATGAGGTGCGCAAATAAAGTCGCCCTTGTCAATCTCCTCATTTCCTCATAAAACCAACAACGCGAACACCAAAAGATTGAACCAATACAAACCAATACGACGCAAAGCGATCTGACCAAATACACGCACAATCGTATCAAAATTCACTAGTAAACCATGTGCATTACCAGCAGCGGAAGAGCAAGGAGCCTGAATATCAAGCTGCTCCCAACCCATCTATTGAAACAGCCTACCCAACAACAGCCATCACGGCAATCGACTTCAAGTGATGCCTCTAGAAATATTAATAATCCCTACCTATCCACCCTCCCTCCTCTCCTCAAGCCCATACCCATCCAAGCCGTGTCGGGGGATCAAGTAGTCAGCAGCAGCGGGCATGGCGTCAGCAGTCAGGCGGTCGTCCAGCACGATTATCACGACCATTCGGCTGATCCAGTAGTCGATCCCACGTGCATCAAGCACAAGGCCAAGGGGGGCGTCGTCGTTCCATTCCCCGTCAAGTTACATTCCATGCTCGACGCCATCGAACGCGATGGATACGCCAGCATCGTCTCGTGGCAGCCCCACGGCCGCTGCTTTGTGGTGCATAAACCCAAGGAATTCGTGGACCACATCATGCCCAAGTACTTCAAGCAGAGCAAAATGGCCAGCTTCCAAAGGCAGCTGAACCTCTACGGTTTCAGCCGTCTCACCAGCGGTTTGGATAAGGGCGGGTACTATCACGAACTTTTCTTGAGGGGCAAGGTCAGTTTGGCCTACGATATTCACAGGACGAGAGTTAAGGGGACTGGAGTTCGTATGCCGACGAATCCAGAGTTGGAGCCTGACCTGTACGCTCTGCCTCCTATACCAGTGGATGGTGGCATGCCTGCTGCTGCTCCGTCTAACCAAGAGATTAAGAAGTCGGACTCCAGGAGAGAAACAGAGTCCCCGTCACGCACCAAGAGGATGGCGGCCGCCGTGGTTGCGTCTGACTTTGCAACACCGGACACGACGAGCAGCAGCAGCACAGACCTAGATGATGACCTCGTGTTCTTCGAGGGCTGCCCCTTCCACTACCTCGAACCCGAGGCATTGCCACCGGCTCCTCGATCAGTAGTGATGCCTCCACTCCCACCATTACCAGAACCAGAAACGAAGCCTTCTTTGGCGTTTGCAAGGTTTCCCTCGACAGTCTCAGAATCTTCCTCGTCGGATAATGAGGGAATCCTTCCTGCTTTCTCTATGGAGAATATGGATTGGGAAGGGCCACTTAATAGCATTGACACATCTTTTGATCTCAAGACAAAACAGCCCTCGAATGAACAAGACATTGCTGACTTTTTCAAGGGCTTTGAGATGCATGTTAAAGAATATCATGAAGAGATTGAGCGGATGTCGGAAAATGACGATATTGCATTTGGCTACTTGCTGGAAAGGGCAATTTCTGAGGAGTAATATGGTACCAGCAGTGCCAACTCTATTGTAGCTATTCATATTTCTATGTGCTGACTGTAACACTGTAAAAATAGACCTTTAACAATACACATGAACATCACTAAGAATTCTGTCTACCGCATCTAATATGAGTGAAGTAACAAAAAACTAGCTTTAAGAATCTTATCATTACTCGCATTACAGACCATCTTCATCGGATTTCTCATCGATTGAATCACTCGCAGTGATGGCAGTACAAACTTCATCAAGGTCTGATGACGAGCCCCCACCTGATCCTAACGAAAAGAATCGCGTCAGTCCTCCCGGTGTCACATTATAATCTAACAACCTTTTATGCCAGATCTCTGTAGCCCAAAGGAATTCACCACTATTCTTATCTTTTGCTAGAGACATGAATAGAGGATATCCATTGAAATATGGTATCAAATCAACTGAGAAAAACGGAGTCAATTCAAGGCGATGTCTTGCTGGAGAGAAGAAATTGGCGTAGAAATCAAAGGTGTACACATATTCTGTCTCAAAGTAGAATCTCTCTAGGTTGGTGTTTTTGGAGAAGTACTTGCGCCGTGCCACGCCATCTTGAGGAACGCAAGAATCTCCCAGCAATGCTGTGTCTTCGATAATATTTCCGTCATGACCTACACCGTGAATCATGCTTTCGCTGACATCTTCTGGTTTATCAATGCGAAAGCTTTGGCAGCCAGCAAGGAGTGGATGCTCAAACTTTGGTTCTTCAGAGAACAGGTCGCTGGTCAAGCATTGATAATGCTGAGAAAGCCGATTATAGACATTTAAGAGATTGCATTTACACTCACCATTCAAAAGTCGCAGGTAGTTTATGCTTCAACATTTCAAGCCCTCTCTTTACCATTGTCGATGAAGGCATGTTACGAAAGGGCCTACCAAATTCTTGACCTGTCATGACTTGATCAAATCGCATTCTTCGTTTGAACCTACCTTGCACTGTCCACTGGTATTGACGAGATCTATTCTCGAAGTACTCTTCATTTGTCATTCTACCATCGTGATTGCATTGGTGTAAAGGCAAATGGACATCTCTCATACGAGACACAATCGACCCTTCAAAATTTGGCCCGTTAAACCTTACTATATCTCCATTCATGGGCAGCGAGTTGACAAAATCAGGATCTGAACTATCGTTTGGTAGTTCGTATTCTATCTCAGCAGCACGTATTGACGGCAGAACAACAGCAGAAATGTCATTGGGCCATTTTTCTTGCGGCGGCAAACCGGATTGCTGAGAGTAGCTCAAGAAGGCACTTCGATCTTGCTCCGCATGGTCGTGTTCTGACTTTCCGTCAGAAGATGTCTCCACCTGATGACTTGACTTGTTGCTGCGAAAGAACCCCAGCATCTCACTTGATGAAGGAGGGCGATGGAGAGTAGAGTGGTGAGCAGAGTGACTCCGAACAAAGGGAAACTTCTTGGGTTCAGTCGTTGGCGTGAGAAACAACTTTCGAATGTTCGAGTCGTTTCGTGTACTCCTTGTCTTAAATTTGAACAAAGAATGAACAGCAAACAACATTTTTAAACTTTCCCTCAAACACTGTGAATTCGTGCTAACGCAGCAACTGTGGCAGAATCACTTGCTAACATTGCGTCGTGGTCGCTCGCCTACTTTCAAGTGTGTCGGTAAAAGTCGGAAGATGCACCAACCTAGACTGCCTCGTTCTAAGCAACCAGCATCTTTCAAGCCACCACAACCGATTGCTCATGTTCCGCGGCAAAGACACTCTTACGCATACGCAAACAATGTCAATGCGAATACAAAGAACCCACAACATCGATCCGTAGAGATGATAAAAAGAGAGCTTCTCGATTTGTATCAAAAAGATAAACAATCGCTTGGGCGCACTCAGCACAGACATACAATGCTTCCATTACCATATTACCATTACATGACAGCATTGCAAATCAATTACAGAGCATGCAGCAGATCAAAACCAAACCTAGCAACTATAACAAAGATTACCTCAGATTGTCAAAAGAGTATAAATTGATGGAAAGGTATCGATCCAATCCTCACTCATTCAAGTCAAAACAATTACATACTAGTTCAGTATGTCTACGCTGTCAAAGAAATATACCTGATAAAGTTTTGTTTCCCTGTGAACATGCTTGTATGTGTAGTTCTTGTCTGAAGTCATCTTTACCTAAGCATTGTCGATTATGCAATGAGATTATACGACAGGTCTTTGATCGTGATGGCAAAGAGCGTGAGCGATATTGGGAGTGGTGTGATGAGGTAAGTTCACATTCAGGTAATAGCTGTAAACATCTTTGTTTGTTGTCTTGTGAAAGATTCCTCTCAACACATGACAACCAAACTTAACATTTCATAAGGTAAAACCAGCTATCTCAACCAAATTTCTACAAGAGTTCTTTACCGAAAGCAAGAATGCAATTAGGACTGAAATCCTGAGTCGGAGACATAACATCGAGGATGACCTTGATTCGATAGCAGACGAAGAAATACCAAAGCCAAAACGTGGTAGCGGTATATTTTCTTGCTGGCGGATTTTATTTGCCCGGCGATCTTCTTTTTATGCACCCGATGGAATTGATACTCAAAGATTATAGAACTTGCTATAGCATTGGAATAACTTGATATGTTTTGCTGTCAAAGTAATCCATATGTTTCGCTCATTCTTACACGTGAACTTGTCTTTTCGACAAAAGTCATAACGCCTCTCACTTTATTCTGTTTCATTGATTCTTCTTCGTTGCGCATTCGTTCTCTATTCTCTACACCTGTCTAATGAATACGTCATTGCAGACCAAGTACCTAATCATTTCTCATCCGTTTTCTGTATCATTGATTCTTCATTACACTAGTACCAAGGTTCTTTTGGGTTGCATCATCATTTGATTCTGCGACATATATATCCATGTGTAGCAATCAAGCATCTCTGCCTTCAACCACATCAATCAATCAACTCGCCCTCCAGCGTCTTCCATGATGATGCTTGAGTATGTATGCTTGTATTGTGCCACCTCTGCTAGATCTATCTATCTATCTATCTATCTACGGGCAATACTTACATACAAGTGGTAGTAGGTACAAAAAACCATGGACCATGGACCATGGGCCATCGGGCGAAGCTACCTGCAACTGCCAAGAGACGAACACGTCTCAATAATTACAGCATGTCACACGGATTCTTGAGTTTACCACAGTAATAAAAGCATGGGAAGTCGCAGTGATGGAGGCTCTCATCGGATGTTGGCATCACTATCATCTGACGACATCGATCCGCTGGAAAACATGGCCGCATCGACGGTGGCCATGTTTATTATGTTTGGTAGCCTGACGTTTGCAACCGTCAGCATGATGACCAGGGCATTTCTTTCAGGAGACAAGAGAGGTACTTAATTCATTATTTTGATTAATACATAATTCTATCCTTCGTTACTAAGATTTCTGATCTCTCCTATTTTATTTGTTAACGCTTTTGCACTCAGCAATTTTGATTGCAACATCAATTAAACTGAAGTCCCCGTTCCCCGAGAGCATTGATGACAGTGATACCTGTCACCCGGGACCTACGGCTGAAAGATTAATGGAAAATGACGAAGATGCAAATTCTATCGATTCCCATGAACATACGATTGGGACAAGAGAAAGATCGCAGCGATCTAACAATCGTCCACGATCAGTAGTATCATCACGATCTGTTGCACATGCACGCAATACTTTAGGTGCAGCCGAAGCAAATACAGTGTCAAACATCAAATCACACGAGACTGCATTTGTCCAGGCGTTTGTTCTTATGTATCACATGATGATATTTGGTGTAGTGCTCCTAGGAATATTTTTACTTGACAAATATCCTCTAAATGGGGGTTCTGGATCAGCATCATCGAGACAAGCACTGACAGTTGTTAGCGATCCTTTTCATTTTGATTCAGATCAATTTCTCTCTTGGATGATTGTAGTAGTGGTGTATTCGTGTTACTCAAGTTGGCGACGCAATGATGGCAAGTCATGTGAGCCCACAGAACAGCCACATTCTGTAGATTCCGCCAATGATGTGGGTGACAGAACCGATGTTCCATCTACAATGAAGAGTGAATCCCCTCTGCGACAACGTCAACAAGCAAAACCGTCTGAATCTCGTCGTGATGAGACTTCTGTCATCTCAAGAGGGTCAAGCCATACTGGATTGAGCAGTCGACGGTTAGAGGATATCATGCTACAAGAGGTATTGGGCCATGATGATCACGATACAATTGATGATGTATTCGAAGATAATTCCAACCATAATGATAAAGGCTGTATGAAAAGATTCTTTAGGGTGCTCGGACTTAACCTTGAGAATAGACATGATGATGTTCGTAAATGGCGTCCAGTGGATGACATATTGAACCCATTGCAAACTTTGGAGTGGAAAGGTTTATTATCAGTAGCTTACCTTATCTATCAGTATTGCAGTGGAGGGAGAGGCGGAACATATCCAGCAGCTGAATCCGATGATGAACCAAATATATATGTGTCACCTATATGGATCAATCTTGAATTGGTAGCCTTCTCGAGCTTTCTTTTCCTAACTGGCTACAATCAAACTTCATACTATTACTATCAACCTGAAAATGCACAAAAGGCAGGACTAACTCGTGTGGTTGGAATCCTATTCCGGTGGAATTTCGCGGCAATATTTATAAGCATGACTCTTGGAAACAGTATCTTTCAACATTATGTTGTGTGTCTAATCCATTCCTATTTTTTCATCTCAATTTGGGTCGTGATGAGAACTTATCACACAATCAATTACACAAAATACAAGTTTCGGTTCAAAATGCTTGCATTTGCGGTGAGTTTCTGCTGTGTTGTGTATTGGATAACACTCTGCTTGGCGACATCTAACATCTATATTGGACAGTGTCTACTTGTCGGTTCTGACATCATCGTTGCGACAAAGTTCTTGAAAAACGTCTCAGTCCAAAGTTTGTTCTGGGAATGGGGTTATCTAGCACACCTTCATCATTTGGCACCGCTTGCTGGTGCAATGTTTGCTATTAATAAACCAATTGCAAGTCTGCAGCTTAGAAAACTTGAATCATATGCTCGCATCACTACTATTCTTTCCAAAGGAATAGTCTGGTTAACTCTGACAATTGTTACCATAATGTGGGGTGTTGGACCATTGAACAGATACTCCTACAGCCAAATACACTCTTATTTTGGGATTGTACCACTGTTGACATTCATTTACATGAGGAATTTGAGTCATCGCCTGAGATTAAATCACAATCATTTCTTTGGTTTCATTGGACAATATAGTCTTGAGATATTTATTCTGACCAAGCACGCAATGTATCATGGTAGCTTTGCAGTTCTATTACCTGGGTATCCCCATCTAAATTTCCTTCTCGTTAGTGCTGGGATTATCTATGTTGCAAAGTGGTTAAACAATGTGACAACCATACTTAGACAGTTCCTTGTGAACAATGACAATCAAAGTTCAGTTTCAAGCATATCTACTTACGCAGCGGGAGTATTGGCAGTGTATTTATTTGCCAAGATATTGTGTTGGGTTGGACTAGACTCTGTCGGTTCGATTGTAACAATTGTAATTATGCTTGGGATGTTACTGTATCAAGTCATTATGGATATGACATGGTCAGAATCAGAATCGATAGGTAGGCAATCACCAGCGAGTTTGACAACAAACATAACAAAAGTTTGCGTCCCCGTGTCTGGTGTCGCATCTATATTTTGTGTAGCAGCTACCTGTTATGCTTGGTCATCCGCGTCGTTTGAAGCACCGACTCAGTCATGCATCAATGAAGTCAACAATGGATTCTGGCTGCCAGTTGATGCTTGCACGGCCCGAAGTAGGTTAAAGGACGGTGTTAACTACTTTGGCTATGCCGAGTGTAAAGATTTTGATGCAGGAAAAGAATGGTTTTGGCATCCCGAGAACAACTGTGGATTTCGCTCTCGGAATAGCCATGATATCAAGAAATCATTGTTAAACAAGAGGGTGACTTTTATTGGAGATTCATCCGTCAGAAACATGTTTTATTCTCTATGCAGATTAATGGGAGATAATGATGCGGGAGGGTTTGAAGGTGTCACCTCTCATGCTGACATACGTCGATTATTTCCACATGTCCATCTCGAATACAAATGGTCACCATTGAGTGTTGATACAGTATCGAAGCTCAAGAGCATACGAACAACAGACTTTTCAATAAACCTTAAGCCAGATTTGGTGCTTGCATCGTCTGGTGTATGGGATCGACTCCATATGATGGCTACAGACGAAGATAAAGAATCTCACAGAGAGGCAGTGAAGCGACTTGCATTTGAAATGGTTAAATTGCGAAAGCTGGGTATCTCTGTAGTTTGGATGATCCCTCCCATTGTCAACACGATTGCATTAAATAGTGACGAAAAACGCTCACAGATGAACGAAGAGAGCCTCGAAGAGACACGTCTTCTGTTCCGAGAACTAGGTGTTGAAGAGGCAGCTGATTTTGTACTTGATGGACCACTTTTTACCAAGGACCGTTATGGTGAATCATTTGATGGGATCGATTTTCCTGCGGATGTGTACGATGGTGGACTCCAAGTATTAGCAAATGCGTTTGACTGGATACTTGAGTCAAGTTCAGACGAATCATCAGACGCACTGCCAGACGTAACTATCACCACCAATTCTTATCTCAATGCACAACTGTTCCTCTTTGTGTGTATAGGCTTATTTGTAAGTTGTTGTTCTACCATGGTTTATGTCGAAAAACTCATCTCGCTGACAGACGTTATTGGAATCTCATTTATCCGTTAGTTCTTTGACGCATACTTTGGCATCTCGTACTTGGCACAGCTTTTTGTGAACAATGACAAAGTTGCACCATCTGACATCTACGAAGATGCATTTGAGAGCATTTTCGCTCGACAAGGCACCCACAAAGAAAAATCCATTGATGACGAAGGAATGCTGGAACTATTAGGTCGTCCGAAGCAGTCATCAGGGAGTACCGTTCAATCTTCGGCGACATCAAGAAGTAGACGTCGCTAGGTAGCTTGCGAGATGACATAAAGGGTCGGGATATGTCTTGATTGAAGTGTATGGCAGAGCAAATATGGTCCCGACAACACGACGCCGCACAATTACAACATTAGATTCCTGTAAATTTTTAACTCACATGCATTCTAATGACTATTCGTGACTAATTTTCCATTGAGTACAGAAGTCATAAGTATTTTCCCACGAGCTTTTTCTAGGAGGAAACTGAACTTTGCTGCATTTTCCGGTGTTGATAGCGATGCAAAACTTGTGTGAGACTGTTTGTTCTTTCCCTCGCGCTAAGCGCAGGTTGCTGTTCAGGGTTCTACTCTCTTCCTCGAAACAGGTTATATTTTTAATACATCCTTGGTTTCGTAAAGTTGCCCATTGCGCATCCTCGGATCCATGCTGCTTTGCAGCCCATTTTGGGCGCTTACCGAAGTATACAGACGAATCTCCCAGAGAATTCATTGCAGTACTAGTTAGAGTAACACCAGGTCCGGATCCATGAATTAGGTCAATATTATCTGTCTCACAAAGGCTAGATCCGTGTAAGAAATCACAGCGTGAGGAATATAACTTAAGTTTGTCGCAGCTATTGCCAATTACTTGTTTCAATCGATTATTGAAGTATGAGTTAATTGCAGTGGCGGATGCATGCTGATAGGGGCGGTTGAAGAGATCAAAGCTAACCTGGAAAGGAGCAGAAATGTCAGATGCACTTTCAAGAGACAACAACATGTAACATGTCGAACGTACTACCTCCACTTCTGGGGAAGCGGACAGAAACAATGCAGCTGAATGACCACTACCAAAACCTGTTTCGCAGACCCTAAATGGATCTTTCTTATCCATTCTTCTGACTTGTGAAGTTATCTCCTTTTGTAGTAGGTAGGATAGTACAATGGCTTGTCTTGGATACAAGAATATGCCACCACTGACTTCAGAACCGGGGTATAGCGCTGTGATATTTTCAATCATATTCCATGACTCTATTAACATGTCTTCATTGATGTATTGATCTAATGTGGCATTGCACTCGATTTGAATAATGGGAGGGTTGGGTTTCACAACATGCTTTGCCATCAGTTTTTGCGACTCGACTCCGACTGGTCTAAGGGGTATAAATTGCTTCGTCTCCCAGTCATACCGCAGATTTGGTTTACCATACGGTTGAAGACGTTCAGAAAAGCCAATGTAGAAAGAAGCTGATGGAATGTAACATAAGATCAGACGGTGAATTGAGCTAATAGCGATGCATTAATGAGTTGACGAAATATACGTACCGGCCATATCAATTCTTTCGTCTTTACAGGGGCAGAATCCTTTTGGAATCCTTGCATCTTTGCAGTTTCTTTTACTTGGTATACTCTCAGTCAACAGATTGTATGACCATGTTGGTATCCCCACAGCCTTGGATCTATCTTTGAAAGGTTTCATGAGATGCCGTATTGAGTGATACAGGTCGAAGCCTGTAACAAGTTTGTCCTGATTTGAGGCAATTGTATCCATTGACTGAGATGTATGGATATGACGAACTGGTGCAATAATTGCTGTCCAGGGATTCATATGCTCGATTTGGGTAGAGTAATCAACCGGAAAAGGGCCACCTTACTCACCAGACACATGACGAAATTATGTGGGTGACTAACCAATGAAAAATGAATCAACCACACACACAAGCTAGCTTATTACCTTGCAGGCCGTGATCCGAGCGTAGTATGATATATGTAGGTCTATCCTCTTTCAGAGACATGATCAATGAAAGAAAGTTATATACTGTACTATCGTAGCTTTCCGCGCCAAGTGATACATGAGCTGAATCTAATGAGTAACTTGAAATACGGCATGAGATTCATACATAAATACTTTTAATTCACGTTGGCAACATTCTTCGAGTCACTTACTCATGCGCAGCTAATGCATTCAGGAAAGCAAACTTGGGAAGGTCATGATATTTCTCAAACATTTGACGTATATAAGTTAAACCGATTTCTCCCCGGCTCAAACCATCAAAGCAGCTATCAGGAACCTCTTGGCTATCATATTCCACACTATACGTTTGCATTGTCTTTGAATTGATGTTTCCATTCATACGCATTGATTCCTTGGCAAGATCACAAAATAACTTGTGTGGTGAAATGTCCTCATTCAGTTTGAATGCCGTCTGAGTCTAAAGTATCGTCGGAACATGTTGTGCAGTTAGAGTGTCATATCATACCATATGAGTGTTATCGCAAAGCGCACAAAACAAACACATCACGTTTACCTGTACAACGTAGGGACTGTCTTGATAACAAAATTCTTAGAATATCGCAACTCACATGTGAGATCAATTGCATGCATAAGAGCACAGGGGAGAATAGGCATAACATTTACCTTCACCAAAAAATGTGACATATCCAATACCTTTGATATAAGTAGAATGTTAAAGTCAGTTTCGATTTGTCAGACATGAAATATTCATCTGCAGTGGAATAACTTAACGCCTAGCAATCTCAAAAATCCAATGATCGTCCTCAGTCAAAGATTCTCTCCCATTGCTGTAACAGTATGTTGCAGGTTTGTAGAGCTTCAGCTTTTTCTCTTCATCTTTGTCTGCACAGCCAGATAACGCCGCAAGTTGATTGACTATTGAGCTTTGGCCTACTACCGACGTTCTATTATAAGCTATCGAGCACCAACCAGTAGGACACGTCACACCGTCATTGTTGTGAACTATCTCGTGTTGCTTGAGGAGGCTCCAAGTCTTTCGAAAGAAGCGCTCACTCTGATATAAAGTTAAGATATATAAAAGATAAATCAACTGAATCTACACTAAACGAGCGATGGATACAACGTCTCACCTGTGACAGAGATACACTGTCTATTTCTAAGAAGATAATATTTGGTTGGATATAGCCAATTCTATCATCTGTACTTTTGATCACGCGAGCTTTCCTCTCTTCAACAAGCTGTTCATTCCGTGTTACATTGATCTTCAAGTCCATTGCCTTGTCTTTATCATGCCATCCACAAGAACGCAAGGTGTAGGAGTCATCTTTAAACTCTGAGCATTCTTTGCCTTTAGAGCTAGCCGCGTCATATGAATGATTGCGACGAAGAGGACACCGATCGGGCCAAATTGGACGATTTGTTCGAGGTATGTCAGAATAAAAAGAGAATATCGAGGGAGGGTCTGTCATGAAGACACATTGATCGTGTTTTTTAGAGTGTGTCTTTTCAAATAATGTACAGAATTCAGATGGGATTTCCTGTGTTCTCTTGCATGTGCTTCGTTCGATGGGCAAAGTCTTTGTGTCTAAAGCAATGCCGTGTGTGCTGTTTGAAGAACTGTTAAGGATGAAGCTTAGAATAGTTTCGTGGATATCAAAAGGTGTAATGTACTTGTCGGAATTCTGGATCATTCTTGACCCGCTCTCGCTGTGGGGCCCGCTTTTCTGAAATGTTGGCAGTCTCATCATCAGAACGGGCTGAGCTTGCTCTACTAATCCTGTGGACTCGAGACCTGACCCGTAGTGAAGACCTACAAAAAGCACGAAACGAGAAATTGAGAAATGTACCCATCATCGCTTTTGCTATGCCAACACCTACTTACCATGATCAGACAAGAACAATATCATTGTATCTTGTGTAGCTATCACTTGCTGCAGAAATTTTACGAAAAGATTGTCCAAATAGGTGATGAGAGTAGATGTATCTTCGTGAGAATCAATGAAGCTCACAAAGGCAGCCCAAGGTTTATTCCTATCATACTTTTCTATGAATTTCAGTGTATAATCGACCAAGTGCTCTGCTGCCAACTTGCTTCCCAGACAGTTTGGCCTATCGTAGCTATAGCAAAACATCTCATGTAGCTGTTTGCCATGGTGTGTCTGTGGATCTATTGATTGAACCATGTTACCTTTGAGACAAAATATATATGTTTTTAAGTTGAACTCACACAATCAAAATGAGTAATACACATGCACTCACTGTTGCTCACACAACCATCCTCAGCTTTCATTGTAACATATCCAGCGTCCCTGAATCTGTCCCAAAGCCAAATTCTTTCAGTTGCATTAGTAGAAGATCGAATATCTCTTCCGTCTAAGGGAACTCCCGAATAAAGTGCGGATTGATTTGGTCCAGAGTTCTTGCCCACTGCAGTGTACTTTGGAAAGTCTATAAATCCCATTAGATCAAGCAATGCCCATGTATTTGGTAAGGATCGCCTAGTTGAAAATGAATGATGACGTTGTGAGTGATGATTTGACACATAATTTAGATTCGAGGTGATTTACATAGAGCATATATACCTGAATTGTTGCCTAGACAGAGGATCTATCATTACAAGGAGTAAATTGGGCTTTCCTTTTTCTCTAGGCTGTTTCCATCCTGTGGTTGGTAGACCTTGAACAATCCATCTTGTGGTTGGTAGAGCTTGAACAATCCGTGTATTGCAAGCCACACTCGGTAGTAATGATGACTTGTCAGTTTTGACACACACTGCCTCGGCCTTGTTTGGATCCGTATGACCCCTCCAAACGTCAATTTCACCAGTTTCAACATCCTTTTCTACCAGCCATTCATCTTTTATAGTAACAAAAATGTCATTTGCTTTCTCAAGGGTTGTGGCCCGAGGAATGCGTTCTGTCAATCGATAGACCTCTCCTCCACCATGCATGAATTCCACAGTGACAGATTCGTGACGTTTGGGACAATTCATAAAGATTGTATCATTCTGTGCTCTCGGCTTAAGCTTTGGATCGCATCGTTTTATCCTATTTCCGTCAGCATCTTTACACACTCTGTGATTCCCAACATCAACATATGATGAACGAGCAGGTATTGCTAGATCAAGACCTTGTGTTGCAAATACAAGAGCGTGAAAGTGTACCTCCAACACTGCTTGATCATTGCCAGTCTTCATGTTGCTGGCAACGTGACGGTGTTTCCTCAAATTTCTCACTTCAGACCTCAACATCTCGGTAATACGTTGATACAAGAATCTATGAAGCTGCTTCCCATTTTGAAATAATGCATTGGGTCCGTAGTAAAATGTTGGATCCTCGGCGTCAAAGTAATGAGAACTTGACAGTAACTGCAGTTTGTAATTTGATCGTAGTAAAGTTTCAGCGGCATCAAGTCCAAGCATTGCAATTGTTTTATCAACTATGTAATCCATTTCATAGGCATGTTCTTCATTGGTTAGAATGGGAGAGAGTGGTACCCTTGCCGTAGCTTGAATGGGGAAGACTATGTATGTTATTGTCGTTTGGGAAAGCCATAACTTGACTGCCTCATTGGTTGGAGACAGTATCTCATCAATAGTTGGTGTATCAATAGATGCAGAATTCAAATCTTGCGTTGCAAAGTAGGCAAGTAGTATCCACCCAACTGACGTGGAATTGTACCTCTGCCCTGATTGCTTATTGTCAACCCATCCATCGGCAAAATCTACAGAGGATGGTATCAAATGAGTAGTATGTCCCTGCTCGATAGCATCCTTTGCGATGTAATAGACTGGATCTGTTGATACAAGTTGCTGTTTGCTTTTTTCGTCGTGTACACCCACCTCTGCGTAGTTAGGTGACACAACAATGACGTTCGATTGGGCAATATTTCTTGACAATACCCGATGCGATAGTTCGCGTATAACTCTGCCATTGTGTAGATATTGCTCATCCACTTCAGTAAAGACCGTGGGAAATGATTGTTCTTCCTTCGGGTAATCAATCCGACCAACGTTATTATTCTGTAAATGAGATCTGACGGATTTGCCAATGATTTCATTTCCATCCTGCCTGACAAAGGAATACAACGAACTCTTCAAGTCATCGTGCGTATTGTGAAGTTTCAAATATTGTGTAGCGAGATTCCATTGAGTGCAGACAACGGCAACGATGAATGCTGCTATGAGCATGAGAGCTCTGTTACCTGTACCGGAACATTTGGAGAGCGAACTTAGTTCCTTCTTACCCATGGTCCGTTCTTCTTGTCTTCTCTCCAAGTTCTGTAATCTATAATATGGACGCGAGTAATACGAGCATGAATAACAGTAAGAGGCGACTCCTTTGATGGCGATGGCTCTGAGACTGCTGGGCCTTTTATTGGAGGAGATGATCTGACAAGACTACCGACTTTGACAGAGGAGGCCAGCCAAAGTTTTGATGGTTGATGTTGAATTAATGATATTTAACTGAAAATACTCATTTTAAAATATTTATTTCCTTATTATGCTGAATACTGAATACGCTATATAAAATACCGTAATTTTGTTTATTTATCTTTATTTAGTTTTGTCTACCACTATTACCATTTTTTTACCATCTACACAATCCTTTTTTCTAGTCATGGCACTGTGCATTGGTTATGGAATGGCCTTCACTCCCAGTCCAAATACCATAAGCAATGCATCCCAAAAAGAACGTTTATTACAGTGCAACAAAAAATATTCACGAGCTGAATTCACGTCGAAAAGTTTAACATCGTCTCTTGCCATTCTGCTTCCCTCATTGATCCAAATCAACACTGCAAATGCATTTGACGGTGGAGTGGGTGGCTTGGGAAAGACGAGGCCAGTTACTGGGGTGGTTTTTAGAGATCCCGAGGCCGCTACAGGTACATCTTCAAGTGGAGAGTTGTTGGCTCCCGATGGTACACCAGTTCTTCTCTCATTTTCGGCACCTTGGGTGAGTATAGGATGGAACTTGGAAATGGAGTACCTAGCTGTAATTCTGATGACATGATTGTATTTTGTAGCCCTTACTCAAGAGTGCAGCAGGGATTGAGGCACGTGATATTGCAGGAGGGTTCGAATCAGCTTTTGTTCAAGTTGCTGAAATGCAAAAGGGAATCACAACATTGGATCAAGTAAAGCCTGGATTTCTATCTCAAGAGATATTTGGATCTGCGGGCAAGTTTGGTGCGAACAATGATTCCATCAAAGCTTTAATTTTTGATGCTTAAAACTCACTCAACAACATTCTCTTCACCTTGAAAAGGCATGTACGGGGCCCCATCAGACGTCAAAATCAAAAAGATATCACAATCTAGTAGTGGCATGGCACTTTATCTAGCAAGCTTCACTACTCTTACACCTGCCATGAGAGAAAGCGATCGAAAAGCATACATATCTCTGTATGTAGTTGGAAATGGGCTATTCATGTTAATTACAACCACAACAGCTACAAGATTTAAGAAATTAGATGATACATTGAGAAGTGTGGCTGATTCATTCTCAGCAATTCCAGCACCGAAGAGCAGTCTCCGTAAAGTATCATGATTACTGCTGTTGTGTCTGACTTGTGTTGAATTGAACGATAAGAAAATAGGTATTGTATCATGAGATCAAGATTCGAAGAAAGTTTCTATTCTTAGTTAAATGCATTTCTTTATTATTCTGGGTATACAATATTCATTACACAAGGTGATGATTAGTCCTCAACAATCTCATCTCCATTTGAATGGCTGACAATATCACTAAACATTGATTTCTCATCCTTCAGAAGTTCAGTAGGAGAATCAAATTCAGCGACGTGGCCATCATCCATCACAAGGATTTTGTCACTATCCATAATGGTGTTGACTCTATGAGCTATTGTCAAAACGGTGCAACCTTTGAAGGCCTCACGGATTGTAGTTTGAATAGCTCTGTCAGTTTCATAATCCACTGAACTTGTTGCTTCGTCAAGCAGTAAAATGTGGCAATGCTTCAAGAGAGCACGTCCCAAACACAACATCTGACGTTGGCCCTGACTGAGATTCTCTCCGTACTCGGCAACTTTAGACTGCAACCCATCTGTCATTGCATCAACCGCGTCTTTCATTTGGCACTTTTCAAGTGCATCCCACACTTCCTCGTCGGTGTACATGTCAAAGGGGTCCTATACAAAAGCACATTAAAAACGGTGTAGTCGTAGAATTCAACAATTGAATGAAACTGGAAAACTATCTCACCATATTGCTTCTTATAGTGCCACTAAACAGAACCGGAGATTGAGGGATAATACCAATCTTTGAACGCAAGTCAAACAAGCCCATTCTAACACAGTCTAATCCATCTATCACTAGGGGAGCATTGTACTTTTCCATATCCATGTCTTCCTCTAAAAATGGTTCCACGAGCCTCATTAGAATCAACAGCATTGAGCTCTTGCCACTACCTGTAAATTTGAAAAGAGCGGTAATGATTATTACGAAATGGGAACTAGTACTCAAAATTGCGGTAGTAAATAATGACTAAGAATCTCAACATACCTGTACGACCGACGATGCCTGTGGTAACAGTATGATTGATGAGACATGATACAGAAATAACGAGAAAATAATGAGTAGTAACTCACCCACACGTTCACCAGCATTGATTGTAACATTCACACCTTTCAACACAAGTGGCGTGTCTTGCCTGTATTTCATTTTGAGATTCGTCAATGTTATAGCACCTTTCTCGGGCCATCCAGCATCTGGTTGTATTATCTTTCCGCCAGCAGCTGCGATTGCTCTTCGCGAAGAATTGTTGGCTGGAAGTAACTTTTCTTTCTCAAGTTCATCAGCTGTGTGGGCCGCCTCTTGAGGAATTGATTCCGTGTAATAAGTAATTCTTTCTACGGAGTTCATAGCGCTTTCGACTGTAGCAAATGCACGAACAACAAATTGCATCATACCCGTAGCAGTGACAGCATAGCTCAGCGAAACACCGGCTAAAGATGCAAAGTTGTTTGAATTACCAATGCTTACACCATTTGATATCACCACGTGAGTGGCGAATATGGCACTAAGTCCAACCACAAGGCTTGCAACACCTTCTAAACGACATGCAAGCCAGCCCTCGGCAACTTTGTTTGCGTAATTCGTACTAGTATTGATGTCTAAAATGCTATCAAACTGTTGCTGGAAATCACTGGATCTCCCGACTAGTAAAGGGACAACATGATCAGACTTCAGAGAAGAGAGCAGGTAGAGAAAGAGAAAACACATCCGCATCAACTTACATGCTCGGATAGTGCTGAGTCCCCCCAAAGTCTCGCTGAATTTCGCATAGATTGGGGACCTGCTGATGGAATCTAGACGCTTAATTTCTCTTGCCACTTGACGGTAATAATTCATGGCCCAAAAATACAAGATCATCAGAAAAGGAAGAGCTATCGCAAAGTAGGGCGTGACGAATATAATAGTCACAAGAACCACGATGAGTTGAATAACTATGTATAAAAAGATATCAACCATATCTGGAAGGAGCAAAAAAAGAAAGATGAAAAAGAAGTTAGTGGTGTAATTGTTGAATTGGTACAGTAAGACGAAGAAGTCTCACTGGCAAGCTCTTGATCTACTATAAACATATCTTTCGAAAAGCGCGATAGAATCCTCCCAGTTGGTGTAGTGTCAAAGAAGCTCATGGGTGCTCGCAAAACTGAGCGTAAAACATTACCATGCAGTCTGCCTGCTGAGCGAATGACAAACCTGATCAGTAAGAATGTACGAAGAGAACTGAATCCAACTCAGTTTTTTTGTAAGCATTGCTATGGACATATCTGTCTTACCTGTAATCCGAACAAATATTGGTATTGATCCGTATTTGTTGAATGCGTAAATGTCTTTCCAAATTCCACCGTTTTGTTTGGCTGTTTACAATTATCATCAACAGCACGATCGTGGTCATCATCTTTTGTCTGCCCGCTCTCGGTCTCGAAACAATCAAACGTTGTTTCGTCTTCCAGTGACGGCTCAACACCAAATCTCTCCACAATTCCTGGTGATGACAGGCCACGTACAGGAATCAAGAGGTTGATACGACGCCGCCCGCCAGGGTCGGTCTGTTCGCAAAGGACAATATATTCAGCACCTGCTCGTCGTTGAGCTGTTGCAAGGATCCCAATCCGGAGTAGAATGTAGCCGTAGACATCCACCAGAGGAACTACAATATCCGAATCGAATCGAATCGAATCGAATCGGAGAGAATAAAGAATGCTGCTGCCGGCTGGCGTAATACTGGTTGGAGCGGTAGGGGACGAGATAGAGGCGCGGTTGGGTTTGTAGCAGGGGGGGCTCGTTGATGTTCATGGTTTGATTTTCATCATCATCGTTCGAGCTAATGAAGACAACACAGAGAACAAAGAAGAGAAACCAGTGAGAAGTTGAGAAGAAAACGTAGTTATTACCAGCAAGTATGTATCTGCCCTCCTAAATTTATATCCGTTGGATGGAGTTCTTGATTGGCATCAATTTTAGTTGACAACACGTTGACGCCACCTCACAGGTCGCGCCAACGTCGCAGTCAGCTGTAGTCGATATGGGTTGTGTATGTGTGTCAAATTATTTTATACCTCGTATACAATTGATGTCGGATTGACATGACTTGTAAATTTATATGTGTTTTATCGTGGTTTTATTGATTGCTTTAGGTTGGTTTTTGGTTGACATATAGGTATGTTTGCTGTGTTGGTATTTGTATTTGAAGTGTGTCGATATGTGTTTTGTTATATTTACAAGTCATGTTGAATTGACATGGAATTTATTAGCTATTCCCATTTTACCTCTTTACCTGTATTGATGTTTATGTTTGTCTTTATTATTTGGCTACCTAATGGATCTACTTCTTTATTTAGTTCAATCAGATTTGGCTGATATTCAAACACGGACAAGGCAACTTGATGGTGCGATGAGGTGTATCGATGAGTGTTGTAGGAAAGTTGTTTTGAATTTTCATGCTGCGTACATAGCGGCATTCGCAGGTTGTTACTTGGGCCCGGATAATACATATCGTGCAAGAATTGCGCCTGTGAATCATAATGCCACCAATGATTTCGCTGTTATAGCCGAGATTACGTTGAATTATTCAAGGGTCTGATGTGAAACGATTGAAGGAACAAGAGCATTTGCCTGAGCCCCGTATCGACCTCAGGAGTTTCTTTTATACAACTGAAAACAACGATGACGCTCGATTCGCGTTGCAGACATTGGTGATTGATAAAAACGCAAAAGAATTTCACGGATATTTCTATCCTGGTGAATCTGATGAGAATTGGGTGAAGGAATTACTCGATAGTGGTTGGAGAGAATTGTTGCTTAAGAATCCATTGACAGCGGAGGTACAACACGCCATCGCTCATAAACTCAATGTTAGGGGTTAGGGGGTGTTTTGCTAAATTTGTCTTCTAGTGTGTGAGGGGTGAGGGGATAACCCCAAAAAGGTATCTTAGTTCAACTCCATATTACCAAGCAGCCGCTGCAAGATTTTTTATTATTTGTATTATGTTCGTGTTGGC